>CM069908.1:100837436-100859464 GCA_036172215.1 Camellia granthamiana | reverse complement strand
GTGTTGGAAAGGATGGTGGTGGTGTGGTGCTATGAGGTGGTGTAGAAATGGTCCAAGAACAATGGATTTTGAAGCTTTGAAAGAGAGAGATGGAGGATGTATGTATGCAAGGTTCCAAGAGGATTTTCTAACCTCTAAAACTGAAGGGGAGGGGCTGGCTATATAGGCCAAGGAGTGGGGGAAAAGAGGGGGAAAAGGGGGGGGGGAAACCAATTCAAGTTTTCCCCCAAAAGGCCAAACCCCCAGATACAAAATCTGGGGGAAAACAAAATACACAGCTGGAATGTACTCACAGGGGCAAAAATGGCCGGCTGCTTTTCTAGGGTTTAGGTGGCCGGCCGGCCCTCCCCATGGCCGGCCGGCCAAGGGTCAAAAGGTTCAAGACTGATTGTTGGCCGGCCACCTCAAATTGGTGGCCTCCCATGTGTGCACAACACAACTATGGGGTCAAAAGCTGGAGAAAGTGAACCAGGAGAGAGAAAAGCCCATTTTTCAAAGGGGTTCAAAAGGTTCAAGTGCAATTACTGGCCGGCGACCAAATATTGGTGGCCTCCCAGATGTGTACAACACAAATATGGGGTTTAGGTTTAAAGAAAATGGCCCAAGGGTGGTCAACATTGGCTTTAAAGTGAGAAAAACGGGCGACGGAGGGCGATGGAGGAATAAAACTGGTTGTCAGAACAATTACTGGCCTCCCACCCCTTTACGACCTTTCTAACAATGAAAATGAGGCCTCCACCAAAAAATGAACCAAAACCGATGCAAAATGAAGGTTCCGGGGCCAAAACGCGCAGCCCGGGGCCCCGAAAACTGACTATTAGACACCGGAAGGGGTGTTCGACCACGATGTTGGTCTCTCAGACCACAGTGTCCCTCAAAAGGGGGTAAATGAGATGTATGCCAAAAACCGGAGCAAACGGAGATGGTTAAGCGGTCCCGAACCGAGGCACACGGCCGACGGCTCCGAAAACTGGAAATCGGACTCCAAACGGGCAAAATGGCCTACGACCACGAAATGTAGCCTACGGCCACTGAGAGATGGTCTACGAGACCTCTCCCTCCCTTCTGGAAGAGAAACAGAGAAAATTGAGCCTGGTTCGCAAACCGAGGCCAAGCATGAAAGAGTCCGAAAGTCCGGAGGCAAGGCTCGCAGCCGAGACTCTGAAACCTCTGAACGAGCACGATATGCAACATCACCAAGCGCTCAATCGGTGACGTCTGAGTCTTAAGGTCGGTCAAAAATGGGGTGTCTACAGTTGCCCCTCTTTGACAGAACTCGAAAGTCAAGAATTGACGGGAGTGAATGTCAAAGCCCAGAGACGACCCATTTTTGACAAGACTGAAGACTTAGACAAACATACTAGATAAACAGGAAGATGTGCCCGCAGGCATGCCCGCAGGCAGGGGGCAAAATGCAAAACGATATGCACAAAGCCGGATGTAACCAAATGATTATGCGAGGCAGCGAGCTGTAATGAAGCAAATATTCACAATAGATGCAACAGTTTTAAGCAAGAATGCAAAGCAAAACTACATTTCATGCAGTTAGGAATGCAGAGAATTATTCAATTCTCGTCGCGTCTCACACGGAGAAGATACGATACCTGCGCGATTTGTCTGGTCGCACCAGCTTCAAATGAACCGTACATACAATATCGTGCCTGCAAAAGAAAGAAACTCAACAAGCACAACATATCTAACAACATATGTTCAATGTGATATCGAATGCAGACAATCGCGGTGTCGATGGAAACGTGCATCGCAATGCGGGAAGAAACGCGCGTGACAACGCGAGTTTAAGCACGGAGGCTTGGTGATATCAAAGAGACGTGCATAACAATGCAAGTATGTGCATGAGAATGCAAGTTATGTGCATGATAATGCAGAACAAGCGTAAACCAGGATGTATGTTTGTCACAAAACAACGAGCAAGGAAATGCGCGTTTCGGCGAGGGCGACTCGATCGCGGCCTCCGGTTCACCTCCCGGAGAGGTTACAACATGTTCAAAAGGATATATCTCACTTTCAATGAGTAATGATGAGACACGCATCGGAAGTTGAAGCTGAGGTTCCGGCGGAGCGATTTCGCAACAGGAAGTGCGCTTCTCTTGTACCTTTTCAAGTCCCGGGGACTCCAATCCTCCCCAAAATTTGCAGGGACCTCGGGGGGAATGTGGGGAACACCACCGGCCATCTTTATTGGAAGAGGGAGGCCACCGGCCAGTTTTTGAAAAGGAAATGGCCGCCCTGCCAGAAAAAGTGGCTGGCCGGCCACTTTGCCAAATTCGGGGTAATTTTGTACTTTCATCCTCTTTTCTTTAAATCCACTCATCCAAACACTTTGTGCTCACAAGTGCAGCTCCGAAATCATCTCCTCTAGCTTCCCAAACCATTTTCTCCCTTAGATCTGTGCTCTATACGCGTTTTCCAACATCCCACGCAAGTTGTTTTCGCGAAATCTTTCAGTTTTAAGCACTTTGAACCGATTAAATTTTGATTTCGGGGCTTCTTTTCTCATTTTCGCCACTTGAGGTGAGTTTGTCTCAATATTTGGAAGATTTTCTCGGGAGTTGACTTTTGTTGACTTTTTCATTTCCCGAGAGTTGACTTTTGTTGACTTTTTCCAATTTTGGCTCATTTTTGCTCATTTTTGCCCCTTTTGCAGATTTTCTAAAATGGCTGGCCATTTCCCTCATGGTGGAGGCCCTCCGGGCGCCGGGGATGATCCTGACATTATGGCTCTGCCCCCGAGGGTTCGACCCTTCATACCCGAGAGGTACGCCCCTCCAGCACATATTCTTCCGCGGGCTGTTTTCTATCACTTTACTGATTTTGACGATCGAGCGCCCGAGGATCTACTTTTGCGGGAGCCAGAGTATCACCTCTCCCATGAGGCACAAGAGGTATTTACTTCGTTCTTACCTTTTTTGCAACATATTATGCATTTTTCATGCATTCTGTTTGTATTCTGAACACACGGTTCAATCACTTGAATTTCTGAACACTCAGCCCATAAATTGATTGTGAACACACGGCACACACTGGTTGAGAATTGAACACACGGCCCAAACTTCGGTTTTCTGAACACGCAGCCCAAATTGAAGGTGAACACGCAGCACACACTGATTGAGAGTAGAACACACAGCCCAAACTCTAATTTTCTGAACACACGGCCCATTATTGAGGTGAACACGCAGCACACACTGATTGAGAGTAGAACACACAGCCCAAACTCCAGGTTTTCCAAACACGCAGCCCGAGTTAAAAGTGAACACGCATCACACACTGATTGAGAGTAGAACACACAGCCCAAACTCTGGTTTTCTGAACACACTGCCCGAATTGAAGGTGAACACGCAGCACACACTGATTGAGAATAGAACACACAGCCCAAACTCTGATTTTCTGAACACGCAGCTCGAATTGAAGGTGAACACGCAGCACACACTGATTGAGAGTAGAACACGCAGCCCAAACTCTAATTTTCTGAACACACAGCCCGAATTGAAGGTGAACACGCAGCACACACTGATTGAGAGTAGAACACGCAGCCCAAACTCTGATTTTCTGAACACACAGCCCAAATTGAAGGTGAACACGCAGCACACACTGATTAAGAGTAGAACACGCAGCCCAAACTCTGATTTTCTGAACACACAGCCCGAATTGAAGGTGAACACGCATCACACACTGATTGAAAGTAGAACACGCAATCCAAACTCTGATTTTCTGAACACACAGCCCAAATTCTGTATCTGATTTGATTTTGCACGCAGCTCATACATTTCGTTTGCACGCAACTCATTCGTTTCATTTGCACGCAGCTCATTCGTTTCATTTGCACGCAGCTTATTCATTTTATTCTAAAATGCTGAAACATGTATTCATTCTGAATGCAGGTGACTTCTCGCACTGTGCGGGGATATGGCTCTACCGCGGCGAGAGACTGGTATGCCGAGCTTTCGGAGGCTGTCCGGGATCTGGTTGACTTGGTAGGGTTTGGGCCCTTCTGTACTGGACTATCTCGTTGTCCTGCCAGGAGGACGTTGATGGCTGCCTTGGTGGAGAGATGGTGGGACACCACCAACTCCTTCCATTTTTCTGCGACGAGGGACTTGACTATGACCCCGCTTGACTTTGCCGTATTGACTGGCCTTGACGTGGGAGGTTGGCCCATCCCTTACGACGAGGACATGAGCCAGTGGGAGGCCGCTTGGATATATTTACTGGGGGCTTGCTCGCCTGTTGATAGATCTTCGGGCAGAGTCCGATACACCTGGTTCTCTTCCCATTTTCGGAGGGTGGAGATGGAGCCCGGGACTCCTGAGGAGGCAGCACAGTATGCCCGTGGTTTTCTGATGTTCCTCTTCGGGACTACTTTGTTTGCCGATAGGGGGAACACTGTTGGGCTATATCTGTTGAGTGCTTTGGTGGACCTATCACAGGTCAGACGGTATGATTGGGGTGGCGCCGGCTTGGCTACTCTTTACTGCTACATGAGTGCGACCTCCCGCAGACGGGGGGACTTACTTGGCGGCTATTGGAGAGCCTGGGAGGTACTTTCTGCCCTCTTGATTTACATTTTCGCTCCTCATTACTTATACATTGCACACACGGTGCACTCTACACTCTGTATTTTGCCCTCAGCGCTTTGCATTTACATTCTGCACTATTTTCCACAGTTATGGGTCTATGTGTACTTCCCGACATTAGCCCCGGAGTTGGTGATAGAGGGGCCCCTCGTGACCCCGTATTCACTTGTATTCGAGGGCCAGCACCGGCCGAGACCTCGGGAGTCTCTCCTTTATCTACGGCAGTACTTCGACACGGTGCGGTCGACGGAGGTATTTCAGAATTCTCAATCCTTTCTGTTTTCATCTTTGATTTGTCTTGTACTTTCCCGATTTCTGATTGGTTTATGCATCGGTTATCCGCAGATCACATGGCAGCCTTGGGCGCCCTTAGGTGAAGGTCTCCGATTCCAGTTTGCCGGAGGGCGGGGTGCCTCCTAGTACAGGATCCTATTCGAAGGGCCAGTTGGTAGGGCCTGGTTTCTGGGGGAGCGCTTCTTGCGTCAGGTATGGGGCTATACTTCTCAGGACCCTCCCTCAGCACCCCCAGTTGGTATGCGGATTGCTGACAGGCTCTCTTCCCGGGATGTTACTAGTACTATGCTGGGTACTGACGCCTTACTGCATCTTGAGGAGGGAGATTATGCCACTTACCGTCACATATACCTGATGCCTCCATTGACGAGAGTTCGCACTCCGACGATGAGGCCTGCTGGCATGCCATCTTCGAGCCAGGCCCAGGCTCGGGCTGCAGACGCTCCTTTCACCAGCAGGGCTGGTACATCTAGAGGTGGGGGTGGATTTGTTCCCCCGGTTCCTCCGGCTTATCCTCATTCTGGATGGCCGGACATGCCGACCGAGTTGATGGGGTGGCAGTATGGGACTACTTCTCCGATTCCGATCCCGATAGAGCCTCCGATGCCTGGCCACCGATATGTCAGAGACCCCGACTCACCACCGGTATATTTTACAGCTTTGATTCATTACTCAGATACTTGGACGTTCATTCCTTTACTGATACCCTTGCCTTTGCATCTACAGCCCCCCGTTGAGTACATGGATCAGGTGCTCGAGATGGTAGCCTCACTTGAGGGGATGGTCCTGCGGAGAGAGGCGCAGTTGTCTATCATGGGCTTCCAGGTACCCTTTAGTTTTCTGGCATTTATCATACTTCTGATGATATGCTGATTTTGAACATTCTACTGCATTGATAGGCTACTCGTGTAGAGCACATCTGACACACATCCCACTTGCACACTATATTTACATGTACCTACTTCATGTAGTTTTCTTGTATCTGCATCTGATGTACATGTTTGAGCTGATGTATTCAAATTGAACTCTTTATTTTCAGATGCCTCCGGTATATGCTCAGCCACAGGTCGGGCCACCTGGGCCTTCTTGGGGAGGTGGACCATCTGGGCCTTTTCGAGGAACCGGGCCATCCAGGCCTTCTCGAGGAGCTGGGCCATCCAGGCCTTTTCGAGGAGCTCGGGGAGGGGGGTCGTCTCGCAGACGCAAGGCACACATTATAGAGGAGGAGCCCGGTGAGGAGGAGGAGGAGGCTACAGATTGCCAGTCGGAGACATCTGCTGATAGAGAGGGTGGCTCCGATCCTGGTTCGGGGAGTGGAGGCGAGGCTGAGGGGGATCCCGAGGATAGTAGCTCCGACTCGGATGATGGTGGTGGTGCAGAGGCTACTTCGCAGAAGAGGATGAAGAGGGCCTCTTATTCCTGCTCCTGACAGCATGGATACTGCAGTCCCTTGTTTTATTTACCTTTTTGCTAGTAGTTGTAGCACATTGTACATTATTAGGCAGTTTTATTTTCTGTAAAACTTGTACCTTTGTTTGTAAAATGTTTTGTAACAAAGGAAGCGTGATGGGATGAAACGGCTTTTTGAAAAAGTGTTGTATTTTATGTTCTCAGGATCGCATCGCATCATTTTGCACAAGAATGAGATTTGAATGGAAATGTGCATTGTGTATTTACCAGGTCAGGTAGTGAACCAACACAACAAGCCAAACAACTTAACTTACTAAGATATAACAAAACCTTAGCAAGTTTACAACTCGATAAGCAAAATACAACAAATTCGACAATTCGATAAACAAGACTCAACAAAATTTGTTTAAACGAGAAGTAACAACCCAAAACACGAAACACGACAGCTCGACAAAAACTTACAACTCAATAAGCAAAACAACAACCTGATAAGCAAGACTAAACAACAACTCAATAAACAAAGTGTATTTCGGATGATCTGGGTGACGGAACACATCCGAAACAGAGGGAAATGGAGGCCTTCGACACACCCGGTGCATAGAAATGCTTGGAACTTTCTTCTGGAGGGTAAAACAGGGTCAATAACACACATTGGAGCATGGCCGGCCACTTTTGGGAGTTGGCCGGCCAGCTTTTTGCATCTGAGGGGAGAAAGGTGGCCGGCCTGCTAGAAAAGGTGGCCGGCCGGCCACTTAGCTCAGCAATCGCCAAATTTTTGACACGTGTCCCCGAATAGTGTCTTATCCTCTTTAAAAGCCTCAAACCCGTGGTTGATTCATTTCATCTTAGTTTTTTTACCAAAATGGAGGCCTTCCTCGCCGAAAATCTCACAGTTTGGATGGCTTCTTTAGATGGCTCGGAAAAGTTGAATTTCCGGGGTTTCGGCTTGAACGCACTATTCACGTTGAGCCGCACTCCGCTGCACTTTCCCTTCCTCCATGCCGTGGCGAGGTTTTGGAACCCAGTGACGCATCTTTTCAGCTTCGGCAGGCAAGAGGTATGTCCAACTTTCGAAGATTTTCAAGTTTTGATGGAATCTGAACGCTACAAAAAGATTTTGCCTCAGTTTCGCTTCGGCCACGCCTAAGCTTTAGGGGAAATGTGTGGGCTCACCATGCATGATGCTCGGTCTTTGATCTGCAACGGGGAACTGGACATCCTCGGCTTGATCCATCGATTTTCTGATGCCGGTGACCGCGGCAACCATTATTGGCAAGGTTTTCGGCAACACGCCCTTTGCTTATGTATACTATCTCACTTTTTCCTTGCCCCAGGCTTTAGTGGATCTAGCATTCGTTTGATTGAAGTTGCTCAAGGCTTGAAAGAAGGAAAGAGCTGCATCGCCATGACACTAGCCGAGACGCTGATGGGCTTGGATGCTTTCTATCGCCGGGAGACGACCAGATTTGCAGAGAGTCCACTACTGCTGCAAGTAATGTTTCCCTCCCAACCTCACATATATATTGCTCACATCACTCGGCCCTCGGGCTCGGTTTTTCTCACAAAACCCTTTTCTCGCTTTTCTCTCATCGTACATCTCTCTATTCTTTATTCTCTCATTTTTCATCCCTCCCCAGGTATGGTTGATGGATAAATTGCGGGTTGTGGACTCTTGCCCAACCTACTCAGCTCTTTGCTACTTCTTTCGCCCACGCTTAGTTGACGCCCTTGATGAGGGGTGGTGGTTCGACTGGATGTGCAATTTGTCTGCAGATCGCATTGTTTGGCATTGTCCTTAGCTCAATCTCCCGGCGATGAGCTATAGTATGTCCTGACTGGTCGGGATCCAGTTGATTGGTCTGACCCACTGCGTATTTTACTTCCTGTTCTGGTTCCAGCGCCAGTTTGGCCATGATCAGACTTGCCCACCAGAGGGGATAGAGTACCCGGCTGCATTCCCGGTCCGAGGCGCTCAGCTTGCCAGTTATGCCACGGCATGGAGGACTCGAGAGCTCCTGGCCCCCGCTTCCACTTTCAGTTGTGCTTTGTCTGACGAGTGCTGGGACTGGCTCAATGAGGAGGCACAGACTGGGCCCAGCTTGGCATCAGAGGCTTCTACGAGCTCTGGGAGGGGGCGCAGGGACACCTGACTTGACTATGCTCGGATTTATTGCTTTACTAGTACTTTCAAGTTTTCTTTATGAATGTAATAAAAAGCAACTTCAATTTGTATGCAAGAGCAGGAGAATTCTGTTTTGAAATCAATGAAATTGAAGGTTGTGGGTACTGAAAATTTTTCGCTTTGGTCCAAAAATGGTCTTAGTTGTAAAAAGATTAATTTGAACAAAGTCAACTTTTATCAAAACTCTTCAAAACTATTTTCGATATGGATCAGAACTGGACACGCCTGAGATCTGTCATTGAGATGCACAACCCCGAATTCCAGCAACTGGAAAGTTGCCCCTAGTCTGGATGATACCGTGGCATTTTCTGGCAACGGAAAGTTGCCGCTAGTCTGAAAAGCACTGCACCGGAGATCACGATGAATGCTGATGGACAAAGATGACTGAGATGATCAAATGGACAAAGTTGATCGGGGAAAAGTTTATGGCTGAACTTCAGGGTGAAGTTGCCTACGTATCCCAAAGATAGGAATCAAGCCTTACGTAGTTCAGGCTCAGGTTCGCTCGGGTATTTTCACTCTCCTTTTACGCTCTAACTTTTGCCAAGGCCGCCCTTTGTGGGTTTTCAACCTTGCGAGCTCAGTTTTTATAATTTCAAATTTTTTGTGCTCTGAGTTTTGCCTAGGTCGCCCTTTTGGGTTTTCGGCCTAGCGAGCCTCTCAAGGGTAATATTTCTTCAACTTGTCCATGTTGATCGGTTGGGAGAACTCTAAGCCATTTAGATTCATCAGAACCACAGCTCCAGCTGACCAGATTGACTTGATGATGTAGGGACCAGTCCAATTGGGTCTGAACTTGCCCCTAGGGTCGTGGATAGGAGCTCAGTTGTCCTTAAGTACCAAATCTCCTTCCTTTAAATTCCTGGACTTAACCTTCTTGTTGAAAGCCCGGGCAATTCTGTGCTGGTAACCCTGAATATGGTACAGTGCTTTCAGTCTTCTTTCATCAAAAAGCATGAGTTCCTCAAACCTGCTTTGCTGCCAATCTGCCTCGGCTATCTGACATTCAGCCAATACTCGTAATGACGGAACCTCAATCTCAATAGGTAGAACGGCCTCCATCCCATAGGCCAATGAATATGGAGTCGCCCCAGTAGAAGTTCTGATTGAAGTCTGGTAGCCCCACAGAGCAAACGGCAGCTTATCTAGCCAGTCCCGGTAGGTTTCCACCATCTTCTGCAATATGTGCTTGATATTCTTGTTGGCGGCCTCAACCGCTCCATTGGTTTGCGGCCGGTATGTGGATGACTTATGAAAAGCCACGTTGTACTTTTCCAACAAGTCTATCACTTCTTTCTTGAAGTGGGAACCGTTATCTGAAATTACCTCGTTTGGGACCCCGTAGCGACAGATGATGTTGTTTCTGATAAACTTTGCGACGTGTGAAGCCTTCAACACCGCATAAGATTGGGCCTCGACCCACTTCGTGAAATAATCTATCGCAACCAGGATGAACTCATGCCCATTTGACCCCTTCGGAGTGACAGCCCCGATCACATCAATTCCCCAGACTGAAAATGGCCATGGTGAAGTCATGTTGAATTTGACACTTGTAGCATCACCAGACAAAACCGATACAATCCTCCTCCATGGTGGACCAGTAGTAACCCTGCCTGAGGATCTTCCGTGCTAGCATTACCCCGTTCATATGTGCTCCACATTCCCTCCCATGGATGGCTTCCATCAGACACTTTGACTCTTCGGCATTAACACACAGCTTATGCATTCCCAGATGACCTCTCTTATACAGTTTACCCGCACAGATGATGAACTGAATGGCCATTCTTCTGATTGCCCTTTTGTCTTTGGCATTTACCCCTGGCGGGTATGTTTCCTTCTCCAAGAAATTCCAAATGTCGTAATACCAGGGGTTTTCATCCTGAACTTCATCTATAGCAGCAATCAACTCGTAGGCAGGTGCAAATTTCTGGTCAATGATGATTGGACGCATCCGGACTCCGTATGGGATGTCTATCATGGAAGATAGAGTTGCTAAAGAATCTGCGAACCTGTTGTTCTCTCTTAGTAGATGAGCAAAGTTTAGCTTCTCAAACCGAGGAATTAACAAATCCAAGGCTTGGTGATACATCATCATCTTTTCTTCTTTGACTTTCCAGTCTCCTTTTGCTTGAGACACAACAAGGTTCGAGTCCCCGATGACGTCCAACCGTCTTGCCCCTAGTTCCAGGGCTGCTTCCAAACCAGCAATGCATGCTTCATATTCAGCTTCATTGTTCGAGACTTTGAATCGGAGTTTGAAAGCTAGGGAGATACGAGAATCGTTGGGTGCTATCAACAACACCCCTATTCCATATCCGTACTGATTTGACGCTCCGTCAAAGTACATCGTCCAAGTTTCATCGTCGATGTGCAAAATGGCCTCATCTGGGAATAAGTACTCAACTGCTTCATCCCCTTCTACCAGATGATCGGCTAGGAACTCTGCTACTGCCCTTCCCTTGACTGACTTGCGTGTTACATACTTCAAATCAAATTCGGAGAGCAACAGCAACCAACGAGCTAGTCTACCCGTAAGTGCCGGTTTCTCGAAAAGATATTTGATGGGATCGAGTCGTGAAACCAACATTACAGAGTGAGCTAACAGGTAGTGCCGCAGCTTCCTGGTAGCCCATACCAAAGCCAAGCAAGCCTTCTCCAATGGTGTGTAGCGAGTCTCATACTCTAGCATCTTCTTGCTCAGATAGTAGATGGCCCTCTCCACTTTGTCTTCAGATTCTTGTGCGAGCATGCAGCCCATGGTGGTCTCAGTCACTGAAAGGTACAATATCAACGGTTTCCCCAGTTCTGGTGGTGATAAAACGGGCGGGTTCTGTAGACATTCTTTAATCTGTTCAAACACAGCTTGACATCGACCGTCCCATTGGAACTTCTTTCCTTTCTTGAGGAGACCAAAAAGTGGTTCACAAGTCAAGGTTAATTTTGAGATAAACCGTCTTATGAATTGCACTTTACCCAGAAAGCCTCGCACCTCCTTTTCAGTCCTTGGTGGTGGCACTTCTAGGATGGCCTTGATTTTGGAAGGGTTGACCTCGATGCCCCTTTGTGTAATCAGAAACCCCAGCATTTTTCCCGCTGTAACACCAAACGTACACTTCTGAGGATTCAGCCGCAACCGAAATTCTCTGATCCTTTGGAAAAACTTTTGCAAGGCGGTGTAGTGGTCCTCTCTTTCTTTGGACTTGACAATCATGTTGTCCACGTATACCTCAACCTCTTTGTGGATCATGTCGTGCAATATTGTGGTCGCGGCCCGTTGATAAATAGCTCCAGCATTCTTTAACCCAAACGGCATGACTCTATAGCAGTATGTTCCCCACAGGGTGGTAAATGCAGTCTTTTCTCGGTCTTCTGGTGCCATTACTATCTGATTGTAGCCGGAGAAGCCATCCATGAATGAAAGCAATGCGTGCCCTACTGTGAAATCCACTAACTCATCAATATGCGGTAAGGGAAAATCGTCCTTCGGACTAGCTCTATTCAAATCCCTAAAATCCACGCACACTCGGATCCTGCCATCTTTCTTTGGCACCGGAACGATGTTGGCCAACCAAGTTGGATATTCAGATACCAGCAGGAACCCTGCGTCGATTTGCTTGGTGACCTCTTCCTTAATCTTGAGAGCCCAATCCGGGCGGATCCTCCTGAGTTTCTGCTTGACGGGTCGGGCCTCTGGGTCGAGAGGGATCCGATGCTGTACAATCTCAGGATCGATTCCAGGCATGTCTTCGTAGGACCACGCGAAAACATCTTTGAAATCTTTTAATAAAGCGACTAAGCGCTCGCGTTCCTCCGAAGACAACGTGGACCCGATCTGGACCAGCCATGGGTCCTCCTTAGTACCAACATTCACGATAGTGATTTCATCCATTAGGGGTTTGACAAATCTCTCCTGCTCTTGTTCAATTAGACGTTGCAAAACTGGAGGAATTTCTTCCTCGTCGTTTTCATCAAAATTTTGAAAGTCTGAGTTTATGCAATAAATCAAGGGCACAGAAAAGTACTCAGAAACCACAGCTACTTTATTCTCATTAAGTTCATCCAAATCGTCCGATCCCTCGGTTACAACAGACTCAAATGAGAAAGAAAAAGACGACCTGGACAAGACTGTGGTATCCGGGTTATCATCCCCAGGATCACCAGACTCAGACTTAGTCGAGCTGGAACCTGATTTCGACTCACAAGACTCGGTGGAATCAGATTCCGGCTCACTATCTAACCCGGTACTGCTGGACAAAAATCCCTCTTCAAATTGCCAAGTGAGAGAGGGTGCGATAGATGCATCCAAGATAGCTGCTAGTAGGCTCGCATTCGTTTCATCCCCAATCATGGAAACCGAGAAGCTATCCCCCAAGCACATTTGGTCGATCGGAGGATCTGAAAGTAGACATGCCAGTGCTACCCCCATTTCAATTTCAGTGCCCTCGGAGTCCACTGCCTTACACTGCTCAACCTCAGCTGATGGGTCCGTCTGCTCTTCGGCAACATCCTCCCCGGGTAATTGCAGGTCGAAAAAATCTCGAAACCTGGCACGTGCTTCTTCTCCGCGTTCAGCCATGGCTCTGGGAAGCCGCAAAATGGAAAGTCCTCCCCCTCCCAAACGAAGCGTCCGTTCAGGGTACCCTGAATGGGCCTATGCATCAGCTCAAAAGGCTTCCCAGCCTGCTTTGCTCTGGCTCTTCCAGCCATTTCCTTTCCCTTCCTTACCCAGTCCTCTTTGGTGGGCAGATAACCCAGTCCAAAGGTATGAAGGTTGTGTGGCACTTCGGCCAATGCTGCGACGCCCTTCTGGCCGCTTCTTCCTAATCCCATCCCGGGGATGTGTTGTAGCTTGTTCATGAGGTAAACAGATTGAGCACTGACATATACTCCCTCATTCACAGCCATGATATTCTGCACAACCCGAGCCTCAGCCAGAGTAAACCCTGATAAGAACACATCCTCCATGCCATGCTCTATTTCCAAGACTGGTGTAGACACTTCCGGCGGTGGATGGATTGATGAATTCCCGAAAACAATGGCCACCCCCTGCCCATGAGGGTACTTCAACATTTGATGCAAAGTGGAAGAGACTGCCTTCACCTGGTGCAACCACGGCCGCCCCAAGAGTAGATTAAAGGTTGCGGGAACGTCCAAGACGTGGAATTCAATGTTGTGTTGTCCTGGACCAACCTGGGCCTGAATTTTGACAGTCCCCATCACCTCTCTGCTAGTATTATCATAGGCCCTGATCACTTGAGTAGTCGGCACGAAGTCCGCAGGCTTCAACCCAATTGCATATGCCGTCCTTGACGGGCACACATTAATGACGGATCCCGTGTCGACAAGAACCACTGGCACCCACTTGTCTTTACATTCCACAGAGATGTAAAGGGGTTTGTTATGATTTGCGCCCTCAGGCGGTAGTTCTTTGTCTGAAAAGGTTATCGTCGGGGAACCTCCTCCCAGAAAAACCAATCCAACCAGCCTGCTCTGGTGTGGTATCTATAGAGAGTTTGGCCTTGTCCATAGCGGATAGGATAGCCTGTCTGTGCACTCATGACGCCATGAGCAGTCCCCAGATGGAGATGTTTGCTTGTATCTTCTTTAATTGTTTGAGCACAGCCTCCTCTTCAAGTTGCTTCTCATTTTGTTTCTCAGCTTCCTTGTCCTTCCCAGACGCCTCCGGCTGGTCTAGGTGCGGGGGCTTGAAATACTGCCCGCTTCTTGTCATGTGGTCAACCTCATCGAGATACCAGGTGTCATCTGGTTGATTGCTTCCCCAATCCTCGTCTGTGTGGGCAAGACATAAATCATCGTCTTCCCACTACATCCCGTGAGTGGCCAACAAACATCTGTCTGGCTCTGGCGTGATTGTACCCGTAGTACTTCCAGCCCACATGCTCGCAGCATCTTCTGTCTTCGTGCCCACAGCACTTTCAATCCCTTCATGGGCTTTGGCTTTCCGGATCCTCTCAAAATCCCAAAACTTTTCTTGTTCTGCCTGCGTTAGCGCAGTTTGTTGTTCAGCTTTCCCTGCATTCACACTATCCCAATTTCGAGCGAAATTCTTCGTACCGGCGCTCTCCGGCAATGTACTCTGACTCTCAGCCCTTCCGGTCACAGCTAATATCCCTGCCCCTGCTGGGCTCTGTTCTGGTTGGAACTCTTCCACAACATCGAGTTGGTCATCCAGCCATCCAGTGGCCTCTGTCGATGCCTCATAATCAAACCAGTTGACTGCCGTGTCCCCTGATTCTTGGTCATCGAAAAATTGTAGGTTGGCAAAGTCCTCCTCCACAGCTGTCAAACCACTTGCCCCTTGCTCAAATCCATCCCCCCGGATCACACACAGCTCTTCCTTCTCTGGCAATTCTATACTTGGCTCAGACTGGCCCACTGACAGGATATACTCACTTGGATCATAGGCTTCCCCAGCAAAATTCTCAAATTGCTCAATCCCAGACTCAACAACTTCATTCTCTTCTGAATTCTGCCCTGTCCCATCTTTGATGGTCACCACCACCGGCTCTGGTTGGGTTGTAGAGATGTCCATCATGCACAAAGAGTCAGTGCAGTCGGGAAGGAACACCTCCGGTTTAGGTAGGTGGGATGGGGTGATATAGATACTAGGATCATAAGACGCGACCCCAGTTTGGATGAAGTTGATTCTGTTGGAAGGGGGGGCTTGGTTATGTGGTGGGAGATGATTTGTTGTGACATTGGGTTTGTCGGGAGGCGCGATCACCTGCTTGTCAATAAGATCCTGGATCTCGTGACGTAGTCTAAAACAACGGTCGGTGTCGTGACCGTGCTGTTGGTGATACGCGCAGTATCTAGCTGGGTCATGAGAGGGAGGTAGTGGATTTGGTAGTGGCCTCGGCTCCAGGGGTTTCAAATGCTTTTTCCTGATTAATACCCCTAGAGCTTTGGACATGGGCATATATAGGGGTGTGAAGGTTCTTTGGCCTCTGGGCTGGTATTTGGTGATTTGGGTATTGCTTCCGGATGCACCAGAGAAAGGTGTGGCTGCCATGGGTTTCGAAAGGGGAGGGGGAATGGTGGTGACCATGCTCACCTCTGAAGTTCTTGCAGTTGCAGCGCCACTCGGGCCTGCATTGTTGTTTCAGTTGAAAGTCCTCCTAGGTTGCTCCCTATCTTGGTCCATCAGACCCTGTTTCATTGCATCTTCAATTTGTACCCCCATCTCATGCAGATCTGAAAAAGTGGGGAAGGGGAGTACAATCATCTTCTGCATCAATTTTGGTTGGAGATTGCGCACAATCATCCGAATCTGGTCCTTATCGGTGGGCCTTAAAGTCATCATCGAGGCCTTCGCTCTCCACCGGGTTACGAAATCCGAGAAACTCTCTTTGGGCTCCTGCCTTGTTGTTTCGGGATCACGGGTTGTAATCTCAATCTGGGTGTTGTAAGAGTATTGCGCAACAAAGGCTTCAGCCATCTCATCCCAACTCCGCTTGACATCATCCTCCAACTTCGCATACCAGATAGCGGCCACACCCGACAAGGTCCGGCCGAATAGCGAAAGCTTCTGGGGTCTGGTGAGGCCCATTGGCCGTAATATATCTGAGAATAGTTGGAGGTGGACCATGGGATCACCAGATCCGTCAAAACGATCAATCTGCGGCATTTTAAATCTATCCGGTAGTGTCACGGCCACATCGGTATATCCGTCCTCGATATCCGGAATAGCCTTCACCCCTTGTGATTTTTTGAATAGCTTCTCGAGCTTGCTCAGTTTCAGTGCTGTATGGTCTATTTCGAACTCGAAGGGAGAGTCCGGGTGGTTGGCGGGTGTATGGGTCTTGGACAGTTGAGGCGGAAGTGGGGGCGGAGCTGGCCCCGTTGGAAGGTCTGTGTCCCCTTGGATGTTCTGGACATTTGGTAAGGTGTTCTGGGTGTTTGGCAGGGCATTCTGAACAGTAGGTGCCTGTTCGGGTAACGGGACCCCTGGTGGAGGAGGTGCTGGGTGTGAGGTTGATGTTCCGGTTTGCTGTTGGAGCCGGGTGATGAGCTCAGCCTGTTGGGCCATGATTGTGGCCTGCTGTTTAGAGAACTCCGCTTGGCGGACAGCGTCCTCCTGCATTTGTCTCATGCTCTCCTGCATTTGGCGCATCATTTCCTCCATTCCGGCTACGCTCTGCTGATCCTGCTGACTGACTGGTATATGTATTTCTATGGTAGATACTGAAACCTCAACCTGACTGTTCACTGCTAGGGTAGACCACTGTTCTGGTAACCTTTGCTCAGACACACTGCGCTTTCTTGGCCTTCTTCTGACAATTGGGGGTAGAGAATGAAACACTGGCTGTCCGTCAACCAGATCCTCAGATCGATTGAGCCGACGACCTCTTGTCCAAAGTGCTTGGGGAATAGCTACTTGGTCGGAAGCAATTGTGCTAAAACTGTCCTAGCAAAAAGATAAATAAAGCGAAAAGGAAATAAATAACCAGATAAACGAACAGCATAACAACTTAAAGTAAATACACAACACACGGCTGGGCATAACAACACACGGTCGATAAGCTGAATACACACTGTCCTCAAACACTGATCATTATCCCTGAATCACTGCCCCCGAAAACTGAATCTAATACCCGCAGATAACGGATTCTCAAACACTGATTGATGCCCGCAGGCCTGATGCCCAAACTCATAAACTGATACATGCATTCCCTGTAGAGACACACTCTAAAAGCACATAGCAGATAAGTGAGAGCCAAAACACCCCTATGTTGGGGTAGGATTTCCCTGTCCTATTTTGTCAGGAGCTACAGTTTCACTACGCACGCAGCAGTTTCAAACAACCTATATTGGGTAAGCAACCTGTCCTAGTTTTGGAATGGTCACTACGGTTCCGAATATGCACTAGGTCGAATGGTCAAAAGGGTGCCCTGGTAAAACCGGGGTTTGTGTTCCCATACTGGCAGAGCCCACAACCGGTCAGCCTTATGGTCATGCCTTGACAAGACAAGCCTCCGGCAAACCGTTCAGGAATAGCAGATGGCAAACACGGTGTCCTAGGCGCACCAATGCAAATGCAATGCAAAGAAACACACAAGTGTAGTCAAAACCAAATATCATGAGTTCGAGTCAAGTTCTCTAAATCCCCAGCAGAGTCGCCAGAAACTGTAACAAGCCCGCGGGGGACCTTGCTACAGTTCGGACTCGATTTGTGTCACGGTTCTTAATCTTCAACCAAAGAGTCCAAATCCGACAAATCGTTTTGAGAAAACAGATTTTTAGAAAAAAGTGCCAAACATGGACTGCTTTGCCAGATACAGAGTCGCCACCTAAATATTTTGTTTTTGGGAAATTTAGGAAACCCTGACTCGTGCCTAAGGCCACGTGTCCGTCATCACCAAAGTTGCCTCGGCTCGGGAACTTGGGTACGATTGGGTACGATTGGGGAAGGTCACTTCGTGAGCACCCCCGCTCGCCCGATCAAAGATCGGCCTCTACTAACCATGATATCTAATTTTGAAAACATTATGTATTCTTATTCCGGTTATTAGCCTAGATTTACTATGTGATGCGCACAGCATACAAGTATAGACTGGATCGCCTGAATTGGAACAAAACACTTCATGTTTGTTTTTGAAAAGCGGTTTGCTACTCGCAAGTAGGCTTAAAATGCAGATTTTGCCACCCTCGGGTGGGCTTTGAAAACATGGTTTTGCCACTATCTAGTGGGCTTAAAACAAACAATCAATGCATTGTCCCAATTCAAATAACCCAACCTTCACCCACAGGCATTCAGGCAGTTATATCACATAAACACATAGCCTCATGGTAAGCATGCTATCATGGCAGTCACTCACACACATGCAAGGATGCTAAAGCATAACCACTTACCGAGTACTCCAAGCCAAAACAGAAGCTAATTAGAAATCCATGTATGTTCCTAATTATACAGAAGTGCCTAATGCAACACATACAAAAGTGCAACTATAGCAGGCTCGGCTATTCTAAACATGGCATGTGAAATGCTACAACTAACAAGTATTCAACTTGGAATTGAAATTCAATGCAGTTAGTATGATGCGCCGAGCCCGGTGCATGCAAAACAGATGAATGATGCAAACATGCTATCATACTGTATGCTAATTGAAACATGCCCTAATCTAACCATCATAAGCTGGTAAATAAAAGCGAGAAAGACGTGGGGGTTGGAAGACATACATCACACGCACGCACACTTATTACAACATTGCCCTCGCTCGGAGGGTCCGAATAAATAATACACAGTCCCAAATGAATAATACAGTCCGAATAAATACAAAATCCTAATTAATTAACAAATTAAACTAGGAAAGCTATAAATTGGCATGCAAGCCAGGGACTGCCTCAACTCTGATCTGGATGATGAATGATGCATGTTCGGGTTGCTTGGCACGGAAATCCATCGCGATGCCCCAATTAGCCTCTGTTTGCAATTGATGTCGGAATGCTGTGCAAGGCTTTTGAAAGCTGCTGACTTCTGATTTGCTGCAACAGAGAGCAGGAAAGGGGCATAGCAATGTATTTTCACATATGTATCCATGCCTCGATTCTCGTGCCACCAATCACACATCTCGATGCATGATGGCCGAGGAGTCGAATTGCACAACTCAATATGGAATGAATGCACATGAAAACACAACAAGACCAAGACTCCATCATGGATAATCCGGAGTGTCGGTGACTGGGAATTGAGACACGTTTCGTCACTCGAAGTACGAAACGTCCCTCGTTTCCCGCGCTCGGGCTAACTCCTATCCCAAACACAATGCAATATGCATGACATGCATGAATGCAACTAAGATACAACCTAACATGCACAATGCTATGAAATGGCATACACGATGCACGAGGTAACATGGCATACACAATGCGCTAATATACAACCTAGCATACACAATGCTATGAAATGAAATGGCATACATAATGCATAATGGACTTACCCAACACAAGTGGACCTCAGCCACACTCACATAGGAGGCCATTAGATGAAAATGAAACACTCGAGATGCGTGCACACGTGCACGCAAACCGAGGACCGAACCTAAGGCACAAATGCCACTCTAACAAAGCATGGCAAGGCATGGAATATGGCATACAAGCATGCAAATTTCAGTACCAAAATATTATGCAAAACAGCCCCGAAACATGGAATCATGGCACCCGATGCATGAAATGAGACCCGAAACTCGAAACTAGGCACATGGAATGACTTATAGCTATACAAAGCATGCATTATTTGAACATGAAGCATAAAGACAGAATCAAGGCAGTCCCAAAACATGCATATTTCCAGTTTTAAGCAAGGCCAAACAGTGAACACAAATAGGACTAAGCTAGCATGCAAAAATGGCCCCGAAAGAGAGATAATGAAGCAAGTAGCAGCTTCTGGCCCTAAATGGACAAGAGCCCTTCAAAAAAGTTGAAGAGGGGCTCAAAATGAAGTACTTTACAGTTTATGACAAGCCACGAAAACAAACACAAGTATGGCTAAACTATTATGCAAGAAATGGGCTAAAAGGGAGACAAAGAAGCAAGTGATGGTTTCTGGCCTCAAACAGAGGAGGTCCCTTCAACAAAGTTGAAGAGGGACCCAAAACATGGTATTTTACAGTTAATGACCGAACCCAAAACAGTGCACATGCAAGCTTAAAATACTATGCAAAATAAGGCCTAAAAAGAGGTTTAAACACAAAGAGCAAAAAGGGAGCTTCAAACAGCAAAAGTCCCTTGATAAAACATGAAGAGGGGGTCAAAATAAGGCTATTTACAGTTTGGACCAGAGCCCAACAATACAAGCACAAGGGGCTAACAAAACATGCAAAAATAAGGCCAAAAGAGGGATAAAGAGGCAAGTGACGAAAGGAAGCCTCAAAAAGTGAAGAGCCCTTCAACAATGTTGAATAGGGGCTCAAAATAAGCTACTTTTCAGTTTATAACCAAGCTCAAAACAATTTACAAATGAGCCTAAAATACTATGCAAGAAAGAGGCATACAAGAGAGGTAAAGAAGCAAGTGTAAAAAGGAAGCCTCAAACAGGGAGAGGCCCTTAAAAAAACATGAAAATGAGCTCAAAATAATGCTATTTTCAGTTAGGGTCGGAGCCCAAATATGCAAGCAAGTATGGCTAATATATTGAGCAAAATAAGGCAAGAAAGAGGGAGGAGAAGACTTACCCTTGAAGACCAAATCTTTGACAGCCTTTGGACCAAGAAATGTTGCTCCTCAGCTCTGGAAAACTGCCCCAAAGTGTTGGAAAGGATGGTGGTGGTGTGGTGCTATGAGGTGGTGTAGAAATGGTCCAAGAACAATGGATTTTGAAGCTTTGAAAGAGAGAGATGGAGGATGTATGTATGCAAGGCTCCAAGAGGATTTTCTAACCTCTAAAACTGAAGGGGAGGGGCTGGCTATATAGGCCAAGGAGTGGGGGAAAAGAGGGGGAAAAAAGGGGGGGAAAACCAATTCAAGTTTCCCCCCAAAAGGCCAAACCCCCGGATACAAAATCTGGGGAAAAACAAAATACATAGCTGGAATGTACTCACAGGGGCAAAAATGGCCGGCTGCTTTTCTAGGGTTTAGGTGGCCGGCCGGCCCTCCCCATGGCCGGCCGGCCAAGGGTCAAAAGGTTCAAGACTGATTGTTGGCCGGCCACCTCAAATTGGTGGCCTCCCATGTGTGCACAACACAACTATGTGGTCAAAAGCTGGAGAAAGTGAACCAGGAGAGAGAAAAGCCCATTTTTTAAAGGGGTTCAAAAGGTTCAAGTGCAATTACTGGCCGGTCACCAAATATTGGTGGCCTCCCAGATGTGTACAACACAAATATGGGGTTTAGGTTTAAAGAAAATGGCCCAAGGGTGGTCAACATTGGCTTTGAAGTGAGAAAAACGGGCGACGGAGGGCGATGGAGGAATAAAAGTGGTTGTCAGAACAATTACTGGCCTCCCACCCCTCTACGACCTTTCTAACAATGAAAATGAGGCCTCCACCAAAAATGAACCAAAACCGATGCAAAATGAAGGTTCCGGGGCCAAAACGCGCAGCCCGGGGCCCCGAAAACTGACTATTAGACACCGGAAGGGGTGTTCGACCACGAAGTTGGTCTCTCGGACCACAGTGTCCCTCAAAAGGGGGTAAATGAGATGTATGCCAAAAACCGGAGCAAACGGAGGTGGTTAAGCGATCCTGAACCGAGGCACACGGCCGACGGCTCCGAAAACCGGAAACCGGACTCCAAACGGGCAAAATGGCCTACGACCACGAAACGTAGCCTACGGCCACTGAGAGATGGTTTACGAGACCTCTCCCTCCCTTCTGGAAGAGAAACAGAGAAAACCGAGCCTGGTTCGCAAACCGAGACAAAGCATGAAAGAGTCCGAAAGTTCGGAGGCAAGGCTCGTAGCCGAGACTCTGAAACCTCTGAACGAGCACGATATGCAACATCACCAAGTGCTCAGTCGGTGACGTCTGAGTCTTAAGGTCGGTCAAAAATGGGGTGTCTACAGAACCACATCATTAAGACACCACCCAAGA
>CM069908.1:100588145-100837236 GCA_036172215.1 Camellia granthamiana | reverse complement strand
CTTGCCGAGGTGTCTTGCCATCTAGCTTGTTGAGTACGCTTTGTCAGAGACTTGTCTTATCAATCAGTCACCTTTTGAGTTAAGCCAACCCGGTGACGCCACGTGTCCGAGCTGAAGCTTTAGGCAGCAGACAGACCTAGAGACAATCATTTTGTCTCAAATCTTTGTCCTTAGAGAGAGAAGCTCTCAAGGGAGAAGGAAGAGTTTTAGAGAGAGAGTAGAGTTCCGAGCTTGATCTTCAAGGATCGAACCGTTGGATTCGAGTTTTGAGGTTTGATTCTTGCTCTCCTCTGTTTGTTCTTATTGTTTACCGAGCTGCATTGCATGATTGGGTTTGTTTTGCACGCCATGCATTGTGTTGAAGTTGGTTCTTGAATGAGTGAAATGTTCATGTGTTCTTGAGAGAAAAACCTTGTTTTGATCCGAAAGCTTGAGGCAAGAACCATGTTTTTGTGTTTGTTCTTGCATGGTCTTCTCGTATGGATACCCAAGTCCATGTCTTTGAGCTCCTAGCCTGAAATCTCAGTTTTTGAATAACCGAGTTATGATTTTAGCATGCATGTCCTTGATGTTCTTGATGATTTCGTTCCTTGCATTCTTCAAGGGGGAAACCCAGATTTTTCCCGACTTTGTTTTGCATGTGGCCTCAGGACCGCACCTCGGCGAGGAGGTGTGGGACCTCGGCTAGACCTCTATGATACCCAGTGTGTTCCAAGAGATGGAAAGTAGTGTCTTGACATTCAGCATGTTTTGCTTAGTTATTGATTTGGATCCGGTGGGAGTGCCGAGATTATTGCATATATGTGAAGCTTGTTTTGAAAATGTGAATTGTCATGTGATTTGTCAGGACCTTGACCCTTGCTGTGAGCCTCACCGTGAAGATCTAGGTGAGTGGTGCTTTTAATAAAGCTATGTTATATCGTTTTCATAAAATCTTGTCTTGCTTTGTTTTGATGAAAGTCTTTGATAAGCATGAATGATTAGCCTATTTCGATGTATCAAGTAATAGCCTTGCTTTGATGTTAAGTGTGAAAGTCCCTGGCTGGAGGATTATAAACTTTCGCAGCACTACTTGTAAAAGTCCCTTGGCTGGAGGACTATAAACTTTCGCAGCACCACCCTTGTCAAAAGGGCTACGGGCCTAAGTGACATTAGTTCTTGTGTTAAAAAGGATACGGTCCTTTCTCGGAAAAGCCAACGTGTTAAAAAGGGCTACGGGCCTAAGTAACACAAGTCCCTTGGGCTGGAGGACTTTAAACTTTCGCAGTACCCTTGATAAATCGATTACGGATCGTACAGTCCCTTGTTCGCTGATGTTAATAAGCATCCCTTGAGTATGGTAAGACTTGATTGATGAATACGGTTCATCCCTCGACTTGGTAAATCTTGGTTTGTATTTCGCCGATGTTGGTAAACATCCCTTGAGTTTTGTAAGACCGGTTAGATGAATACGATTCATCCCTCGTTTTGGTAAAGTTCGATATGTCTTGTTTTGTAAGGACCTCGACTAATATTCGTATGGTTTGGAATGTTTGTTTTGCCTTGAAGGATTTCGGCTATATTCATGCAAAACCTTTATTACTTGTACCATTCACTGAGTTGTCAAACTCACCCTCTCTATATATATGTAGGTGATGAGCAGGACGGCGGAGACGCCTAGTTCTATTTTGCAAAGCTTGTTTTGGACTCTTGGAATCTCGGCCTGACTTGTTTTACGTCGGCAGTTTTGTACTTACATCGGCTGTTTTGTCTTTATGTCGGCATTTTTGTATTTACGTCGGCAACTCTTGAAAATCATGCTTCTTGGCTTGTAATTGCTGTATTTTGTCCTTGTCGGCCGAGAAGCCTTTTGATCAAGTTGTAAATTTGTATTTTTGTTATTTTTGGACCGAATATAAACCATATGGTATATTTTGTCTCACTTGATCTACGCACAAGCTCTTATGGACCACTTGTATTTGATTTATTGCTTCCACATTTGTAAGCCCCGTACATTATACTCTGATTGTCCTTGTTTTCTTTGTAAGATGGCCTTCGGTAATCCACGGGTTACTGGCCATCACGGCACCATCCTACTAGGGGCGGGTTGGGGTCGTGACAGCAGTGATCGGCTCTTAGTAAAAAAAATAAAAGGAAGAAAAGAAAAAAAAAAACAAAATAACGGATCAGCATCAATTCTTGTTCAACTTCCATTACATGAGGTTACGGATCTTCCTTACATCTTGTCACCTATAAACAAATTATTCAAAGTGACATAAAATAAAATATGGAAATTATGTAAATAAATAACTATAACCACGGTACAGAACAGAACAAAATAGAGGTCACAAGAGTGACAATCAGAATAGAGGTCAATGGATCCACGACAAATAAAGGACCACAAAGTGGCAAAACAGAAGCCAATAGTTATTTAAGTCTCCCAAGGCATGGGACTCCCGTGGTGGTACTTACAAAACATAATTGTTTATAAAACTATTGTCAAATAATTTCTAAAAGTTAAACAAACATATTCATGGGTTTCAATTTAAGCAAATAGAGTTCAGAAAATAATTAACGTAATCAAAATATTAATATAATTTATAAAAATAAATTACGTAAAATAATTTATGGTAATCCAAAACATACGTAAAATATATTATAATGACTCAAGATATAATATAACTCACTTTTATTTTAATTCTTACTACTCCCCTCCTATATATTTTTTTTTCTTTCTGGCTTTTTGAGATCTCTCTCTCGTTTTTTCGTTTTTCTTCTCTCATTCGCTGGCTTTCACAGCCCCCTCTCCCTTTTTATACACGCCCCCTAGGTGATGACTTACCCCGTGACGATGAATCAAGATTGATGACTCACCTCCCCTAAGCTTAGATGGCACAAATGGCCCAATAACCACTGCTCCATAAATTTGCAAATCTATCCATTAATTGTTGCTGCTTAACTTGGCCTTGTTAGTATTTTTATCCTTATTATTATTATTATTATTATTTAACCCAAGTCTTAACATAATTATATACTATTTTTTTTACATTTATTTATTTATATTAATTAAACAATTAGAGTGTCACAATAAATCTAGAGATTAAAGTAATATGAGAGTTGTTATGAGAGTATTGCTTTGGAAGCAATAGAAGAGTATAGAGTGTGTAACAAATAAAGTGACAACAATAAAAAAAAAAATTAAGATTTAATTAATTTATTTTTATTCAAAAAGTTTACAGTGAGATTTTTATTTTTATTTTTAAAAAAAGTGTATAGATAATATTTTCATATAATATTATGGGTGCTAGTAAATGTCCGTTATGTTCATTTTAGTTTAGGATATAATTACCATTAAAATAATATTTCGTTAAATGTGTGTACTAAGATAATTAGGTGTGCGAAAATAGAATTTCCCGAAAAAGTTATTTTGTTAGTTTTGAAGGACATTTTGTTTCCAATCTTACCTCTTGATTTATCTATTAAAATTATTTTCTATCTGTTGAAATTATTTTTACCTGTTGCAATTTTTTATCTATTTAAATTTTTTTATCTATTGAAATTTTTCCCATCTATTCAAATTTATATTTATCTATTCTAGATTTTTGACTATTTGTTCAATTTTTTCCTTTATCTGTTCAAATATATCTCCAAATTTTATTATTTGTTCAATTTTTCCCTTTTATCTATTCAAATATATGTCCAAATCTTATTATCTCTTCAATTTTTTCATTTATCTGTTTAAATCCATCTTTTCCAATTTTATTATCTGTTTAACAGTAATAACAAATCTATCTGTTGAAAATCTAACCAAAAAAAAAGGTCTATCTATTGCAAATCTAACGATAACACAATATCTATCTGTTGAAAATCTAATAACAAATCTATATGTTAAAAACTTCTTTCTCTTCTTACTATCTATCTGTTCAAATTCAACAACTCCGGTCGGTCTTTCCTCGCCGGAAAACCTCCTTCTGTTCGGTTCAAATTCACACCCACTACCTGTTCAATTTTTTGAACAGATCTGATTTCAAATCTAAAAAACTAATTTAAAAAATATATCTAATATAGATGGGGGTTGGAGATGACAAGGATCTTCAGTATGGACATAGTTGAAGCTGTTGAAAACACACACACAAAACTAGATCTGTTCAACCAAAAAAAAAGCTCCATAATTCATTTTTTGACTCTCTCTCTCTCTGTCTCTCTACGGTGACCAAGATCGAGACTAAATCTCTTGGCTCCCGAAAGATAACTTCAACTCACTAATCTCCCCCCTCCAATCATCTCCATCATTGCTACGCCAAAAATTTCCCTAAAAAATCAAAAGCATAATAAGATCAAAACCAACACTACAACATATAAGACTTTTGGCGACCAATTATTTTGGTTCCTAAAACCATTATTTTGGTCTATAAATGGTTTTTGTGACAAAATTAAATTCGTCCCTAAAAAAGTCACTAAAAGTGCGTCTAGAAAAGTCTTTAGCGACAAATTTTTGAAAATGTCCTTGAAAATGACAATTAGCGACCAATTTTATATTGTCACAAAATGTTCAATTTTGCAAAACTAAAATATTTCGTCACTAATACTTTGTCACAAAATGTCTCCATTTGGTCGCAAAAAGCAAAATAGTGACCTTTTTAACAACAAATATATTTGGTCGCTAAAGATTTGAAATAACATTTTGTAAATATTCAATTTCATAGATACAAATTGACATCCACAGCCCAAATCTATCTCTGTATATAGAAAAAAACAAGATCAAATCTTGCACACAAGATGAAATCTATTCTTGTATATACAAAAAACAAATTACAAAAATCAAAACTCAAAGTATCCAAATTCACTTCAACATAGTTCATTATATGAGTTAAATCCCAAAACAAGATCAAAATAGTTCAACATTGTATGAGTTAGAAGTCTATGACGACTTCAACTTTGTCTCTCTCTCTCGCACCACCTCTTCACAAGTTCAGTTACAAGAGCAACATGCCCTAAACAATTAGTTGTTCCACGACCACAAAAGCTTATCACCGTCTATAGTCATAGAGGAAGGATGAAAATCTTGCACACATGATCATAATCAGAAGTGTAAACAAAGTTCAAAAATGTAAAAGAGATATAGATAAAATCCAAAAATGGATATCAACCTTGAAGAACTTAACTAAGGCATTTGAAGCAAATAAAAGCTCAGATTTTTGAGGCAAATTGAAAGAAATTTTGTTAAAAAAAATTATTTGACTTCTATTGCAAGTGTAGCATTATCAGCAGCCCAAGTACAAGCAGTCTACACAAGAGTTGTAGCCTCAGCACAAGTGTGTGCAACTGCATTACAAGTGTAGCATTATCCAATACGGAAAATTGACATTTGACCAACAAGATTAAAATAATGTTACCTGTACAATAACAAATTTACACTTGTACTTCTGAAAAATTTTCAAGAATGTGTCGCAAGCCATATCCTGAACGAATTATCACACACAAATTTTAACTTTAGTAATTTACTTTTCTAATATTAAAACGTAAAATGCTGGCCATAGATGATGAACAAGACAGGAATGACAATACCCAATTAATGTAACACCACAAACTCCATATATGATATTAAGAAGGCTATCAAAGTAATTAACTAGAACCACTGAAACAATATAAACACTCCAAATTTTATAACAAAAACTAGAACATAATTAACAAGTCTAAAATAAACACACAGATAGGACACATTGTGTGGATTGCATAAGGAGCAAAAAGTTATTGCAATGCATACCATTAATATCATAAACAACATCAAAGCCTTCGGCTGAGAGATTGGCTTTCACGAATTCAATGTCCTCCCTGTCTCCTTTCAAGTGCAAGATCTACACTTCGAATACAATATTTCATTCCTCAACAAAGAAAAATATGAAACTGATCAAAAAGTTGAATAGAATTTTCCAGTGTATGTCATAATTAATAACCTTGGAAGAAAAATCAGCATAATCCTTCTCTGATTCACCAGGCAATTGTTGGGTGATGGGAGCTTTTTCTCTTGTGAACAGAGTCACCTGCATTATGACATAAAACTTGTTTATTAAAAAGTCAAAGTCGTCATCAAATATAAATCTGTGTAAGAATTTGTCAACCCAATTTTAATTGCACACCATAAGGTGGAAAAGATGGTTAAGAAAGTTAAAACAATTGGGAAAAGAAAATTAGTACATGTAAATGTTAAAATGTAAAGAGAAGGGTTCATACTTGGTGGCCTTCTTTTACAAGAAGTCTTGACAAAAACACACCAATAAACCGAGTCCCTTCCATTATCAGGATTTTCTTAAGATAATCATTAGATATTGAAATGCTAGAAACAACATATTCTGAATAATGATCATCATCCATCTAGAAAAATACAATAAAGTCAATTAAAAAATAAGATGAAAGTTGTGATATCCAACGCTGATGAAAATTCTCAAACAAGATTAAGGTCTATACTCGATAAAACGAGGCCGTAATTTATTTATCATTCTGAACAAATAGGATTTTGGAGTTAGTTAACTAAATCTCACATACTTACTTGGGGAAGGTAACAAATAAAAAAATGGAAATAAACATCACGGAGTAGAACTAGACAAAACCCCTTATGAATAACAACAAATGTTAACAGAGCCATGAATGATATGTATAATTCTAAAATTATTAAAAATTATAGGATGGCCAAAGAAGAACTTGACATAAACCAAGGAAAATGAGGCAAATAACGAGACAATGTGAGCCGCAATGGATCATCACTGAAATCAATGGAGCAAACACTTTTTGTGCTAAACATTGAGGAAATTATGGATTGCACTGAAAACAAGGGGATTTATATTACGAATTGCTGAAGGTCACTAAAAACATTGACTGCAAACTTGAGAGTGACTAGAAACATTGGCTCGCTCACCCTTTTCTTTAGTAGCTTCATCTTTAAAAAGCTTCTCAATCTAAACAATGACCCAAGTAAAAACATAAGCAAAAGGAAAAGAAAGAAAGAAAGGAGCATATTTCTCCATTCGATGTGTCATTGTCTAACATACCGCCATTAGAAACAAATAAAACAGACAAACTTTGAAACCCAAGTGCTACCACAATCAAAATCTGAAACAAAGAGAAGGAAACTATAGCGATCCCGGTTTCCCTTCTTTATTTGTTGTATCCGGACGTAGGTTCCGTGGAGTTGGTTGTTGTGTATATCTCGTTTACATCCTCTACTCTTTGTATTTGAGTCATGGGTTGTGATTGGGTAGGTTTGAAACAGGATGGTTGAGCTTAGAAACCAAAAGTAGTTGCCCAGATTTTTGCCTTCACGCTCGAGCGAAGATTTTGATGCTCGAGCGGGCCCTTCGTTGTTGCTTCTCCGCTCGAGCGGGTGTTTTGACGCTCAAGCGTGATTTTCCATCTCCCAGTATTTTCCTCTGCAGTGTTGGATGCTCGAGCGGACGTTTGGACGCTCGAGTGGGAGTTTGTGTGTGACGCTCGAGCGGGGACCTGGTTCTGCAAAAGTTCGGGGAGTGTGTATCCGGCGCTCGAGCGGCGGTTTGGACGCTCGAGCGGAAGTATATGAGTGACGCTCGAGTGGGGGTTTCCACGCTCGAGCGGGGTGACTCTTATATAAAACAGAGATCTGACTTTTTGGATCACTTTTTCAACTTCATTTCTCTCTCTTACTTTTCCAAACCGCCATTAGAGACCTTCTCTCTCTAAAACCTTGACTTCTCTCTAAGTTTTGATCTAGTAGGAGTGATTTCCTCACCTTTGGCCCTTGCAAAAAGGTTGTAGATTGTCAAGGGCTATCTTTTGATCCAGGAAACTTGGAGTTTAGAGCACTTTCATTTTCTTCATCTTCTTCGTTGGGTGTCATCTTTTGAGGTAGGGATTCCTACTCACTCTTATGGGTTTTAACCTAGATTTTGAGCTTGTTGTTTAAATGGTTGATTTTGGGACTTAGGGTTTCAAAATGTATTAAAGAGGGTTTTGTGATTTTGGGGTCATAATATGTATTTTGGGTTTCAAAGTGATGATATAGTTGTTGGTTGTTGGTATTTGAACCTTTGGGTTAATATTGAGAGTTGGGGGAAAAAGCCCTAATTTATTGTATAAATTAATTGGTATAATTAATTTGGGAAAATTGTGATTACTTGGAATTGCGTTGGAAATAATGAAATTGGTTCATTATATTGTAAAATGGTGGAGTTGGATTTATCAATCGCTCACGTTTGAAAACATTGATATTTTATCTGTTGGAGCTTTTATTATCTGTTTAGAAATAATTGCTTTGGGCTACCGGTGGAGGGTAGTTTTGATTGTTGTAGACAATGCATGATGATTAGGCAAACTAAAACTAATCAATTGGATGTGTCATAGAGTATGACAGTTGATAGAATACATTAACGTTATGTATTGGTTGATTGTGTATATGACCTATGTGTATATACGTTGTGTTGTGTGGGAGAAGATAAGGGATGTACTCCACGGTTTAGGGGAAGATAGGGGATGGACCTCTAAACCGGATGTTGTTCAGGAGGAGATAGGGGATGGACTCCGCTGATACAGCTCATATGCTTGTCAGTTAATGTGTTGATATAGCTCATATGCTTATCTATGGAAGTGTTGATATAGCTCATATGCTTATCTATGGAAGTGTTGATACAGCTTATATGCTTATCTGTTGAGATGTTAATATAGCTAGCATGCTTATCTATTGTGAAATGGGGAATGTTTAATATGAGTAACTATCCCATGTAAGTTGTTGGCCAGATTCTGAGCCGTTGTCGTGAATTGGGAATTTGATAAGAAATGGAAAATGAAATGAAACATGGACATAGTGGTCATGTAATGGAAATGGGTTATGAATTGGTTTATGGGAATTAAACATTTATCAATTGCTAATGTCTTAGTTACTGCTCATACTGTGTTTAGCATATCTCTACTGGGCGTTGGCTCACCTTATATGGGACATTATTTTCAGGTACAGGTAGCATGCCACCTCCAAGGACTTAGCTTGGATGGATGTGGGAGTTGAAGACTCTTTTTGATTATTTTGTTTGTATTACATGTATATCAAGCCAAGGGCATATTTTGTATAGAGTTAGTACTCTTCTTTGTGTAACCAAGTGTTGACTTGGAAAGATGTAAGCCCGTAGGGCATTCGCTTTTGTTGTTAACATGTAATACTATTGTAAGAACTACTCTGATGAATGGAAAGGTGTTGATTTTCTTATATCACTACATGTCTAAATGATGAGTATTATGTATTATTTTGAGGGCATTACAACTTGGTATTAGAGCGTACCGGGATCGAATACTTTGGGTACGTGGGAAGTGATTAGTATCACAATGGGTTTGTCTCGCTTGTTAGAGACTTAGATGTAATGTTATATGCTTATGTGATAACATGCTTATGTGACTATTTGGGTATGGGATTTGATTTCTAGGATATTGATTGGATCCTTGGATTTCTGTGAGTCTTGTTGGAAAAGCACTTGATCAATGCTGTTTCTAACCGGAACTCTAGTAACGCCTCGGGACTATCATTATCTGGGAATGAAATTCGTAAGTGCTTATGTGTTTATGTGCTTACGTGGAGTGAATTACAGTTGTCCATGCATTAGGACACGAGTGTTTAGTTTCGACATATTTATGAATGTGCTAACGTCTTTGTCACCTTTAATAGGATGTCAGGACGAAGACGAGGTGGTAGGCGTGGTAGGCCTAAGAGGCAGGAAGTGCCTTTACCGGATGACGTTCCGGCAATGTAGGAGGGAGTTGGTCAGGCCAATGTGGCCGAGCCAGCGGGTCAGCAGGCTATGGGCGCCTTAGCCCGAGAGATAGCAGGAGCTTTGGGTATTCTCAGAGCTGAGAATCAGGTTGTTGAGGCAGGGCCTTCTTTCTTGAAGAGAGAGTTCTTCTGGTCTAATCCGGATGAGTTTATTGGGGATCCGAAAGAGCCACTTAAGGCAGACGAGTGGTTGGAGCAGATGAGTAAGACGTTCGAGATGCTTGGCATCGAGGACGGGGCATTGAAGGTGACCTTGGCATCCTTCCAGCTTAAGGGAGATGCGGGTCAATGGTGGAAGTACGAGAAGGGCCGTGTTGGTGATACATGGGGGGCTTTTGTGGATGTATTCCAGGAGAAGTTCTTATCTTCAGCTGCTAGGGAGAAACTGAGGGAACAGTTTTGCCAGCTTAAACAGCAGGGCTTGTCAGTGGCCGAGTTTGAGGCTACATTTACCAGTTTGTCCAGGTTTGCACCTGAACTTGTGGCGTCCGAGGAATGTCGTTGCTTTGAGTTTGAGCGAAAGTTGAGGCGTGGACTCAAGCTGAGGGTTGGAGGGTCTTTTATCTGAGAATACAGACGCCTGGTGGATGCTGCAGCTCATATGGAGATTATGATGCAGGAGGAGGAGGAAGGGCAGAGAGGCTCCAAGAGGAGCCAAGATAGTCAGGGTGATGGCAGGAGACAGAGTGGTTTTAACCCTCAGCAGTCTCAGGGTGGTTTGGCTAGATCAACATTTCCAGTGCCGAGTGCAGGCTCCGGAAGAGGTAATCAGGGAGGTTTGACTTGTTTTACGTGTGGCCAGCTGGGTCACAAGTCTTCGGTTTGCCCGCAGAAAGGAGGGGGTCAGCGAGCTGCTTCTTCTTCAGCTAGACCTCAGGGCTAGAGTCAGGGCAGGGGCCAGCCTTTGTCTTGTTATCAGTGTGGTCAGCCAGGGCACCTGAAGAGGTTTTGCCCGCAATTGAGTGCCACTTCGGGGGCGTCCGGTTCTAGGCAGACGCAGAGTTATCAGCCAGCTCAGTCTGTGCAGGCCTCGAGGGCCAATCCGGGAGCTTCGTCATCCCAGTCAGTGCAGCAGTCTTTTGCTCCTAGAGGTGAGTATGTGGATCAGGGGCCTACAGGGCCCGTGTATGCTGTTACCGCGCAGGACCTAGTACCGGCTCCATCAGGTGTGAGAGGTACCTTTCTGTTTTGCAACTCGGTTGCTAGTGTGTTGATTGATACGGGTGCGTCTCATTCTTTTGTATCTGCTGTATTTGCATCTGTGTTGGAGTTGGAGTTGGCGCTTTTAGCATCTCCTATTTGTGTAGTATCACCTGTTGGGGGTGAATTGATTTTGAAACACGGATGTAGAGGTTGTGATATAGAGGTCACCGACCGTAGGCTTCCGTTTCCTTTTGTAGTGATGCCCATGAAGGGTATTGATGTTATTTTGGGTATGGACTGGCTATCGTCATACCGGGCAGTTATCAATTGCTACCGCCAGAGGGTTACAGTTTGTGCCTTGAGCGGGGAGTGTTTCCATTTCTTGGGGGATCGGGTTGGTAGCGTATTGCCACCGGTGTATGATCCGCGAGGGCGGAGTGAGCTTAGTGGTCTACTTGCTAGCTTTATGAGTAGTGAGTGTGATGAGACCTAGATTGTATTACCGAGAGTGGTTTGTGAGTATTCGGATGTTTTTCCCGAGGATCTCGTTAGTTTGCCACCTCACCGAGAGATAGAGTTCTCTATTGATCTAGTGCCCGGCACGGCGCCGATTTCTATGGCACCTTATCGTTTTGCCCCAGCCGAGTTGAGTGAGTTGAAGATTCAACTCCAGGAATTGCTAGATAAGGGATTTGTTCGTCCTAGTGTTTTGCCGTGGGGAGCACCGACCCTCTTTGCTAAAAAGAAAGATGGTGCCTTGAGACTGTGTATCGACTACCGGAAGTTGAATAGGGCTACGGTTAAGAATAAGTACCCTATGCCCCGTATAGATGATTTGTTTGACCAGTTGAAGGGTTCCCGTTGTTTCTCTAAGATAGACTTGAGATCGGGTTACCACCAGTTGAGGGTCAGAGAGGAGGATATTTCGAAGACGGCATTCCGTACGCGGTATGGCCACTATGAGTTTCTGGTGATGCCGTTTGGGCTCACCAATGCACCGGCAGTCTTTATGGACTTGATGAACCAGATCTTCCGGGAATTCTTAGATCGCTTTGTGGTCGTTTTTGTGGACGACATTCTTATTTATTCGCCTTCTGAGGAGGAGCACGAGGTACACTTGAGAGTGGTGCTTGAGTTGCTTAGGGCCCATAGGCTGTATGCCAAGTTTGGGAAGTGTGAATTCTGGCTAGGAGAGGTCAAGTTCTTAGGCCATGTGGTATCCGAGGAAGGGGTGTCTGTTGATACATCCAAGACTGAGACAGTGCAAGATTGGGCACAGCCTAAGAGCGTTTTTGAGATCCGCACTTTTCTGGGATTAGCTGGGTATTACCGCCGGTTTGTGAAAGATTTCTCTAGGCTAGCTTCGCCTTTGACTAGATTGACGCGGAAAGGGGTCAAGTTTGTATGGAGTGAGACTTGTGAAAAGTCGTTCCAAGAGTTGAAAGTTAGATTGACCACCACTCTGGTGTTGATTATTCCGGAGAGAGGGTTGGGTTATGTGGTTTATTGTGATGCCTCACGAGAGGGTTTGGGTTGTGTGTTAATGTAAGAGGGGAAAGTGGCAGCTTATGGCTCACGTCAGTTGAAAATACACGAGAAAAATTACCCTACACACGACCTAGAGTTAGCAGCGGTGATCTTTGCCTTGAAGATTTGGAGGCACTACCTTTATAGTGAGAGGTTCGAGGTGTTCTCGGACCATAAAAGTTTGAAGTATCTGTTTACACAGAGAGACTTGAACTTGAGGCAGAGGAGGTGGATGGAATTCATTGAGGATTATGACTTTGAGTTGCATTATCACCCGGGAAAGGCCAATGTTGTGGCCGATGCCCTTAGTAGGAAATCCATTAGTGATGTAGCTTGTATAGCCATCCGGGAATGGGAGATGTTGGGGGCACTTGGCGAGTTTGATTTGCTTCTGGGCGAATCCGTTGAGGCTGCGGCCTTGTTTTCTGTAGTTGTGCAGCCTACGCTTATGACTCGAGTGTTAGAGGCACAGAGAGGTGACCTTGAGGTAGAATCCCTCCGAGAGAAGATCTCTAGTGGAAAGGTTGAGAAGGGTTTGACGGTGTATCCCGACCTGAGTGTGAGATACCGAGACTGTCTGTTTGTGCCAGAGTCTTGCCGAGAGGAAGTACTCCAAGAGTTTCACCATTCACGCCTTGTGGTGCATCCGGGAGGTACTAAGATGTATCGGGATTTGAGTCGCCAGTTTTGGTGGTGGGGTATGAAGAGAGATGTGGCAGTTTTCGTGTCTAAGTGCCTTACTTGTCAGCAAGTGAAGGCTGAGCATCAGAGGCCAGCGGGTTTGTTGCAACCCTTGCCTATTGCCGAGTGGAAGTGGGAGCATGTCACTATGGACTTCGTTGTAGGTCTTTCGAGGACTCAGCGGGGTAGTGATGCTATTTGGGTGGTTGTAGACCGGTTGACTAAGTCGGCGCACTTTATCCCTATGCGCGTGAGAGATTCGGTAGATCATCTTGCCAACTTGTATATTCGGGACATAGTGAGGTTGCACGGGGTCCCAGTGACGATCGTCTCAGTTAGAGATCCTCGTTTTACTGCTAGGTTGTGGCAGAGTTTGCAGAGTGCCTTGGGCACTAAGTTGACCTTTAGTACGGCTTATCATCCTCAGACTGACGGACAGTCTGAGCGTACTATCCAGATCCTTGAGGATATGCTTCGAGGTTGTGTCCTTGACTTTAGTGGGACGTGGGAGAGGCACTTGCCATTGGTGGAGTTTGCCTACAACAACAGCTTTCAGTCTAGTATTGGTATGGCACCATTTGAGGCCTTGTATGGCCGACCATGTAGATCTCCAGTTTGTTGGGCCGAGGTGGGTGATGCACCTTTGTTGGGCCCGGAGTTGGTTAGAGAGATGACGGAGAAAGTTGAGCTTATCCGTAGAAGGCTTGTTATAGCCCAGAGTCGCCAAAAGAGTTATGCCGACCGTAGGAGAAGGCCTTTGGCGTTTGAGATAGGTGATCATGTTTTCTTGAAAATATCACCTAGGCGAGGTTTGATGAGGTTTGGGAAAAGTGGGAAGCTATCCCCTCGGTTTATTGGTCCCTTTGAGATCCTTGAGAGGATTGGGGAGGTTGTTTATCGTTTGGCTTTGCCACCACAGTTGTCCGGGGTACATGACGTATTTCATGTTAGTATGCTTCGGAAGTACGAGCCGGATCCGTCCCATGTGTTGGATTGGACCAATTTGGAGGTAGATGAGGATGCCTCGTATGAGGAGAGACCGGTTCGGGTCTTGGACAGACGGGATCAAGTCTTGCGAGGCAAGACCACTCCCTTGGTAAAGGTTTTGTGGAAACATCACGGAGTGGAGGAAGCCACTTGGGAACGTGAGTTGGAAGTCCGTGAAAAGTAGTCGGACATGTTTGTTGATGTGTAATCATGTATTGAAATTTTGTAATATTATTGAGCTTTAAGAGCATTATATATGTCTTAAGCTGTAAAACATTGTAAATGTTTTGGTAAATGGAAGTTTGTGTTAACATTGCGTATGATAAGTGTATTGTGGAAATGCAAGCATGATATTAATGTTGCATGTGTTATGGAATTGTGGAAAATGAGTTGAAATTGGTAAATTTCAAAGGAATGCATGTTGATAATGCAGGCTGTTATGTATAGTGTGAAATGCCTCTTGCAAAGGGATGAGATTGACCGGTGATGGGTCGGATTATTTAAAATTATGTTGTAACATTGTTGGGAATGGAGAAAACTTGTTTTTTTGAAAACTTGTATTTAATTTCGGGGACGAAATTCTTTAAGGGGGGAAGGTTATAGCGATCCCGGTTTCCCTTCTTTATTTGTTGTATCCGGACTTAGGTTCCGTGGAGTTGGTTGTTGTGTATATCTCGTTTACATCCTCTACTCTTTGTATTTGAGTCATGGGTTGTGATTGGGCAGGTTTGAAACAGGATGGTTGAGCTTAGAAACCAAAAGTAGTTGCCCAGATTTTTGCCTTCACGCTCGAGCGAAGATTTTGACGCTTGAGCGGGCCCTTCGTTGTTGCTTCTCCGCTCGAGCGGGTGTTTTGACGCTCAAGCGTGATTTTCCATCTCCCAGTATTTTCCTCTTATATAAAACCGAGATCCGACTTTTTGGATCACTTTTTCAACTCCATTTCTCTCTCTTACTTTTCCAAACCGCCATTAGAGACCTTCTCTCTCTAAAACCTTGACTTCTCTCTAAGTTTTGATCTAGTATGAGTGATTTCCTCACCTTTGGCCCTTGCAAAAAGGTTGTAGATCGTCAAGGGCTATCTTTTGATCCGGGAAACTTGGAGTTTGGAGCACTTTCGTTTTCTTCATCTTCTTCATTGGGTGTCATCTTTTGAGGTAGGGAATCCTACTCACTCTTATGGGTTTTAACCTAGATTTTGAGCTTGTTGTTTAAATGGTTGATTTTGGGACTTAGGGTTTCAAAATGTATTAAAGAGGGTTTTGTGATTTTGGGCTCATAATATGTATTTTGGGTTTCAAAGTGATGATATAGTTGTTGGTTGTTGATATTTGAACCTTTGGGTTAATATTGAGAGTTGGGGGAAAAAGCCCCAATTTATTGTATAAATTAATTGGTATAATTAATTTGGGAAAATTGTGATTACTTGGAATTGCGTTGGAAATAATGAAATTGGTTCATTATATTGTAAAATGGTGGAGTTGGATTTATCAATCGCTCACTTTTGAAAACATTGATATTTTATCTGTTGGAGCTTTTATTATCTGTTTAGAAATAATTGCTTTGGGCTATCGGTGGAGGGTAGTTTTGATTGTTGTAGACAATGCATGATGATTAGGCAAACTAAAACTAATCAATTGGATGTGTCACAGAGTATGACGGTTGATAGAATACATTAACGTTATGTATTGATTGATTGTGTATATGACCTATGTGTATATACGTTGTGTTGTGTGGGAGAAGATAGGGGATGTACTCCATGGTTTAGGAGAAGATCGGGGATGGACCTCTAAACCAGATGTTGTTCGGGAGGAGATAGGGGATGGACTCCGCTGATACAGCTCATATGCTTGTCAGTTAATGTGTTGATATAGCTCATATGCTTATCTATGGAAGTGTTGATATAGCTCATATGCTTATCTATGGAAGTGTTGATATAGCTCATATGCTTATCTGTTGAGATGTTAATATAGCTAGCATGCTTATCTATTGTGAAATGGGGAATGTTTAATATGAGTAACTATCCCATGTAAGTTGTTGGCCAGGTTCTGAGTCGTTGTCGTGAATTGGGAATTTGATAAGAAATGGAAAATGAAATGAAACATGGACATAGTGGTCATGTAATGGAAATGGGTTATGAATTGGTTTATGGGAATTAAACATTTATCAATTGCTAATGTCTTAGTTACTGCTCATACTGTGTTTAGTATATCTCTACTGGGCGTTGGCTCACCCTATATGGGACATTATTTTCAGGTACAGGTAGCATGCCACCTCTAAAGACTTAGCTTGGATGGATGTGGGAGTTGAAGACTCTTTTTGATTATTTTGTTTGTATTACATGTCTATCAAGCCAAGGGCATATTTTGTATAGAGTTAGTACTCTTCTTTGTGTAACCAAGTGTTGACTTGGAAAGCTGTAAGCCCGTAGGGCATTTGCTTTTGTTGTTAACATGTAATACTGTTGTAAGAACTACTCTGATGAATGGAAAGGTGTTGATTTTCTTATATCACTACATGTCTAAATGATGAGTATTATGTATTATTTTGAGGGCGTTACAGAAACACGGGATATTAAATCAAAAGGCAACAAAAGAACTTCATAGGATATTAAGTTTGTGGAAGTTAGGAATTTAGAGATTTATTAGTTTAATTTGCTATATGTTGCTGGCACATGTGAAGATTGCAAGTTTATTCAAGAAGTTGTTTCTATCAGATAAAGCATTAAAAAATAAATAAATAAATTTAACTCCTTTTACTTTAGTCTCGTTTCCTATCTTTTTTTTATTTCATTTTGCTTTCCCTCAATAAATCTAAGATCCAAACATGGCCTAAAGTTACTTTAAGGATTCTATAAACTATAAAAAGGCAAAGCACAATAAAGAAAATTCACAACCTTGAAATATCAGTCAAAGCACAGCAGAACATTTGCAAACTTAAATTATATAAATATTTGAACAATGAAAAAGATGCAAATTCAAGATGAACCTTAGGTAGAAGTATCTGTTTCTGAAGATTCAATAAAGTCAATATTTCTTTTCTCAACTCAAGATGCTCTGCACATACAGATTTGGTTGGAACCTTTGGTTTTAAATTAACCTATGAGAGGAAAGGGCATGATTGCTTATTAAGAAGCATTTTAATGGAAGACAATGTGTAAGAAGTGACACCATAAGATAGCAAATTCTGAAACATCATCCTTTCATGTTTAGAAACATCTAATGAAGAACAATATGTTTATTATTTCCTAAAAATTTAAAAACCATGTTAGGCTTTGGAGCATTAAGGAAACACAAAAAGGAGAAGTATCTAAAGCTTAAGTTACACAAAAAGGTGCACCTCAAGCAAGCCAACTTGAGCAACTCAAGTTATAACTCTTACTATAGTATAATAAGTGTAACACCAACAATTAAAGCAACTATGTGATTCATATCTATGGAACACACTCATTATTTTCATAGTATCATCATTAGGCATATTGTCAAACACATGGTGAGCGAAATATAAAATTGTAGTAGTCCAATCAAACACCAACAAGATAGAAATCCATCAAGAAAAAAGAAAGTAACAGATATACATATTATGAAGTTTTTGATATCAATCAGTCAATGAATGGGAAGTAAAAATAAAAAAAATCATTCATCAAATCCATCAGGTCAAAAATTATAGAACAATTCATATATAGAAACTCGAACAACAATCACAAAACACAAAAAGATATAAAAAATTTACAGAAATTAAGATCAAAAACTTCATATATAAAACTCTGATACAGAGTTTAGAAATCAGAGTTTCAGAGTTTTAAAGTTCATATATATCAATAATTTTAACAGTTTAGAGAGTACTGACCTAGGGTTTTCGATACCAAGTGAGAGAGAACTCGGAAGAGAAGTAAATCGACAACCGAGATTCTTCTTCAATAAATCGATGATGAAATCTTCCATTGATTGAAGATTGTGATGTAGAAAATGATGAAGAGAAAGAAAAATAGATGATCGGATCAATATTGTAAATCATATATATGTGTATAGGCGGAGAGTGAGAGAGAGAGAGAGAGAGAGAGAGAGGCACCAAAATTTGAAGAAGATTGAGCAAATCTGCCATGGATGCTTCCAATCTGTATTGGAGCTCTAGAGAGTGAGCAAACCCGTTGAAGAGAGAATGAGAGTTGCAACTTTTTGAGTGCAAGCAAACCCGTTAGGGCTGAACTGAGGTCCTGACTTTTTAATGGTTAAAATGATTAAAATATTTGGTCGCAAAATGTTTTTAATTGATAATGATAAAGATATTTAGTCCATAAAAAGGTTAATAATGTATTGGCACCCAAATATATTAGTCTCAAAAAGTTATGTAAATATTAAGTGAGAATATTAATAATCATACTTACAATCTTATAAGTGTAAGAGGAGCTAATTTGAGTTCACTAAATTAATTAGGCCCAATAGTCCAAGGTTGGTGGGCCTGAATTTATCTCAAGTCCAAGATTGGTGGGCCCGGATTTATCGCCATCAAATGGGCCGAATCGCCTAAAGCCTCGAAAGGGTTCGGACTCACGAACTTAGAGACTTACTCGGGCTCGGACTCGAAAGGGTTCGGATCCACGAACCTAGAGATCTGAAGCACTTGGCTTCGAACGGATTCAGACATAATCTAGAAGCCGTTCCATTAATGAGTCCCAGAACACTTGCGGGCTCAGAGCTTTCCGGGATCTACGTACCAGAACCATAGGCGTAATGGAGTCCGAACAAAGGACCCGATCCCGAGGACGGTGAGTGGAGATAAATTCACTCTTCGGTTAAACTAGCCTATACCGGGTCGAGATGGCACGATCTATGGGGTCCCTAAGACTCGGTAATATTTGCGGCATGGCGTTCTCTTAAACTACCCCTGACCCTTATACGGCAGGACGTCCTCTGGGACTACCCCTGACCCTTTGGGATGATTGGGGATCATTGGTTAGGTGTGGCTAAGAAGAAGGGTTCGCCGAGAGGCTGATCTCCTCTTCGGGGTTTTCCTCATCCTCGGAGAGGTCACCTCCTCGGACAAGGTTGTTAGAGAGAATATTTCCCATATGTCTTGCACATGGGCTCCATCCTACATCATGAGGTGCCTATAAATAGCACCCACCCATAGCTTTACAAGGGATGGATTTTGGAGAATTAACTCTTGGGAAAGAACTAATTTCCCTTCTCCATTATCAACCTTGAGAGTGAAAATGGGAGATCCATGGGAGAGCCTGGCCATTATTCTCTCTCTAGCCACTTTGCCTTCTTCTTCACCCAATCTCTTATCTCCATCATCTCCTTTACTCTTATGTTCTTAAGTTGAGACTATTGAAGAATCTAAGCCTCTTATCATTTTCTAGAGACTTCGAAGTTGTTCTTCAAGGATCTTCGAAGATTTTCGAATTTTCCAACGACGTTCTTGAACCCTCTCATACATTTGGCGACTTCATTGGGGAGGCGGATTGGTTAATGGTCTCAACGAGATCTGGAACCCACACAACTCCAACAAGGATGGCGGGAGAAGATGAAGTTCATCAACAAGGCTCTTCCAATGGTGGTGATGAAAGGACTCAAGCTCAAGATTCACCTCTCATCCTTGAAGCCATTCAAGAACTCTAACACACTCAACAGGAGATTCTCACGACCCTTCAAAATCTCATCCACACCATATTGGTGATGGGTTCGCATTTCGCATCACCAGCAACAAGCGAAGGTCAAATCGGTGCCGGTGAGCATCAACAACTTCATGGTGATATTGGGAATGGCCAAAATCATCAAGATCCACCCCAAATTCTCCCTGAAGTTATACAAAATGGTGTGCAAAATCAAGTGCTAGGAGGAACAAGTCATGGCCAACCTGCGGCCCATGGAGGGCAAAATCACGCACCTGGAGGATTGAGGCATGGTCCAGCGTTGGTTAGAGCAGTTTCTGGCGTGACGAATGGTGTTCCAGCAGTTGTGGAAGTTCAAAGAAAGCCTATAGAAATTTCTCTACAAAATGGTGCTCCATCCATGCCTAATTTTGTTCCACCGATTGTAAATTTTACTCATGTACCGAGTAGGTCTCATTTGGCTCCGATGTCAAGTTTGCAAGCCCAACCCAATTTAGCCGTGGCGTACAATGGACTTTATGGGACCCAATGCAACGTCCCATCACCAAATGGCGTGTCCATAGGTGCCGATGGCCAATATCATCATGTGTCTTCACCGATGGTGAATTCTCAACACCCAAATGGCCAAGTTGCTCCAAGCTCAGTCTTCGGGTCTACAAGTCAGGTTCCGGGAATACCACTATCAAGTTCTCTCCCTCAACAATTTCTCACTCTCGCCGATGTGCAAGCCATGTTCGATCTCGAGCGGGGCAAGAGGACTTTACCCTCTTTGCCTGATCCAGATGTCAAGCCACTATACCCTATCGAGATGTTGAGTTATCCATACCCGGAGGGGTACACGATGCCGAAGTTCATCAAATTCAATGGCAAGCAAGGAAATGCTCGAGAATATGTTGTTCGATTCATCGAGACTTTGGGGATTCATGGTTCAAATCATGTCCTCCGACTGAGAGAATTCTCCAAGTCCCTCACCGACCGAGCATATAGTTGGTACGTTAACTTGGCCCCAAACTCTGTTCGAAGTTGGGAGGAGATGGTCAACAAATTCCACGCCAAATTCTTTCAAGTGACCGAGAAAGTGACCACACTTACCCTATGTAAGGAAAAACAGCAGGAGGGTGAAGACATTCTCGAATATGTGAAGAGGTTCCAAGACAAAGCCGTGGACTGTCATGAGGTTGTGGAGGAAAACTACTTGGTCCAAATCTGTGTTGAAGGGGCATTGAACGGGTACAAGATGCTTCTTGTTAATCACAAGCTACCCACCTTCTCGGCACTAATTGAAGCATATCGGAACATCAACGCACCTCAATCTCAGGAGATCGGGTTCGAGACTAGTTATAAAACCAGCTTTAAGTCATCCCGAGGACCTTCTGTCATTGCGACTTCCGCGTCTTCTACCCGAAGGTCGCAGGGGGAGGAATTCAGAGGTCAGAAGAGGAAAAACTATGAAGATGACACTCCTTTTCCGTGTAGTGTCGAGGAGGTGAAGGCCTTAGTTAAAGAATGGGTGGCAGACGGGGAACTGAAGTTGCCTTATGTCGAAGAACTTTTGCCGAAGAAGGACCGCGAGGGTCCTAATTATTGTGTTTTCCACCGATCACTAGGACATCCTACAGAAAAGTGCCGGATGCTTCAGAAGATCTTTAGAAAGAAAGTCGAAGCACATGAGATAAAGTTCAGAGAACAGGAGCCTCGGATATCTTAGAAGACATGGCTATGATGGTGCATGATGGCCACAACCCGAGCAGCTGGTGAAAGCTTTCCAAATGATCTTACAACTCTAGGGGCAAATTTCAACATTTTGTAGAAAAAGTCTAGCTATGACATTTACAATTTGTATTTACTGCATTGTCTAAGAATTTTCTATCTTTCTTTCTTATGTTATGAAGAAAGTTATTTCCTTTATATTATGTATCTCCATTAGAAGTTATTTTTCTCTACATTGTATATCTTCATTGTGTTATGTTGCGTGAAATAATTTTCAATTTTTATTGCTCCTCGAAGAAGAAAGAGGAATAGTAAACTCGGTTACCAACCTGAAGGGATCTTTCTTGCTGAAGTAGTGTGTGCTCCCACTCAGACTTCCGAAGAACAGCCTTTACTTCCATCAGTGCGAGCTTCGAGGATCTCTCTTGTTGAAGTAGAGTGTGTGCTCCCACTCAGACTTTCGAAGAATAGACCTCGCTTCCATCAATGCGAGCTTCGAGGATCTTTCTTGTTGAAGCAGAGTGTGTGCTCCCACTCAGACTTTCGAAGAACAAACCTCGCTTCCATCAATGCGAGCGTCAAGGATCTTTCTTGTTGAAGTAGAGTGTGTTCTTCTACTCAGACTTTCAAAGAGTGTCAAGGATTTTTCTTGTTGAAGTAGAGTGTGTGCTCCCACTCGGACTTCCGAAGAACATCCCTTACTTCCATCAGAGCAAGCTTCGAGGGTCTTTCTCGATTAAAGCAGAGTGTGTGTTCCTACTCGGACCTCCGAAGAGTAGCCATTGCTTCTATTAACGCAAGCTTCGAGGGTCTTTCTTGTTGAAGTAGAGTGTGTGCTCCCACTCGAAATTCTGAAGAATAGCCCTTATTTCATCAATACGAGCTTCGAGGATCTTTCTTGTCAAGGTAGAGTGAACTCCTACTCGAACTCTCGAGGGATAGCCTTTGCTTCCATTAGCTGCCGAAGTAGAAGTGCGCATCCACTTGGACTTCCGAGGGACAGCCTTGTTTTTGCTCGGACTTCCGAGAAACAATCTTTACTTCTGTTGGTGCAAGCTTGGTAGACTCGATTGCCTTTCAAAGGGATCTTTCTTACCGAAGTAGGATGTGTGCTACTATTCGGACTCTTGAGGGACAGCCTCGGACTTCTGAGGGACAGCCTTGCTTCCGCTCAAACTTTCAGGAGACAATCTTTACTTTTGTTGGTGCAAGCTTGGTAGACTAGGTTGCCTTCCAGAGGGATCTTTCTTGCCGAATTAGGGTGTGTGCTACTTTCGAACTCCCGAGAGATAGTCTTGCTTCCATTCGGACATTCGAGGAACAGCCCTTACTCTTATTAGTGCGGGTTCTAAAGGCACCGAGGTCATGGAGTTTTTTTTTTATACAAGAATTCATTTGCCTGAAATAGTAAAGTCAACAAACGATTAACAAAATGACAATCAATCATTCGACAACAAGATTTATATACAATATGAGGGCCTCATTTCCTCGGGTTTTATCGACAACAACAACATTTATTTTATTCGTCCCATTCAAGCAATGCTAGCAACAACACTCACGTGGATTACATGTTCTTTCTCAACATCAATAACTCATACAAGATTCAAGTGGGTCATTCTCTCTCAGATTACAGTATTCAATATTAAAGACCCAGTTTATACAAGACTCTGACTCTAAACAAACAGAGTAAGTTGAGTAACAAATTTCAAGCCCAAGATCTCAAACATTTTTTTTTTTGTTTGGATATTATATTTCTCAGCCATACCAATTTCAAGAATATCTCTTCCAAGTCAAGATTCATAGCCCAAAATTTCTTATAAAACAAGATTCATCAAGAGTGGTGGTTATCTCAAGATCAAGAGGTCAAATTTCAGTCCAAAAAACTCGTATATATATATATATATTTTCCCACAATCAGGGTAGCAAAACCCAAATTGTTTACATGTCCAAGTGCATAAACTTAAAAGCCATCAGAAATGGAGAGTCAAGTTTCAAGGGTTCTAGAAATTTGTTCACAAAACCTGTGAAAGCCAAAGAAAGAGGGTTTCAAGCATATACTCACAAATCCAAAGCAATGAAGAGAATGAAGTTTGTGAAATCAAGACCAAGATCTGGGGTTTCGGAACTCCGAAGAGTGTTGATAAGCTGAGATGGAGGACCAGTGATAAGCTAAATGGCGCCAGGCAAGACAACGCATGTTGCGTTGAACGGGCAACATGCGTAGTCGGCGTTGGACAATCCGAAGTCGGAGGCAGCAGTGGTGTCGCAGAGGAGTTGGCAACCACACATGTCACATTGAATGGGCAACAGTGTGGTCGGCTCTGGGCAGTCAAGGCCAAAAGCAAAGTTGCAGCAGTGGTGATATCTCAAGAGCAGGACGAAAATGTGTGCAAGCCACGCAAGCTGGGCAGTCGTGTATGCAAGGCAGGGTCGGGGCTGCTCTCGCAAGGGCCGTCGGAGTGCTGCACAACGCTAAGAAGGTTGGACGGCACTGCTCAGTCGCGTCTGAACCAGTGGTGGTGCTATTTGGTGGAGCAAAATCGAATTCAGACGCACCCAAAGCTCAGAGTAGATACGTCGTTGGGCCGAGTTGAAGTATTGACAACGGCGGGGCCTGTAGCTGCGGCAATGAACAACATGCAACCTGAAAAAAATTCGGTAGTGAAGTAAGGAAGATGAAGCACAGAACAAAAAAGAAAAAAGAAGAAGAGATGTCATAAATGCAAGCAACAGAGTAGCTGGGCAGACCAACGCCACGTTGAAAAGGAGGCGTGGTCGGCGTTGGCCAAATCACGGCTGAAGACAGTGGTGAAGTTGCAGGTGGAGAGCGTGAAGTAATGAGCTAGATGGTCACACGTACAGGGTGGAACTCCGATTGGCTGTCGCGGGGGCCGATGAGGTGCTCAACGACGTGGGTAAGGTCTGCGCTGTAACAAAGCTGCGGCAAGATATGGTGATGGTTCACGGCATGTGCAGTCCCAGCTGAAGTGACGGAGAATAAAAGGAGGAGGCTGGCGGCAGTGGTCTTCAACGGGGTGCAAAAACATGAAGAAGCTCTGATATGATTTTGGCCTCTGGTATTGTAGCAGCAGACCTTCATTGAAAAAGAATAAAACTGGGTCAGTTTTGAGGAAGAAGAAAGTAAGTTGGTCCCTCGGTTTAGAGAGAGATAGAGTTGAAACGGCTGTGGCAAAAAGTGTGTAAGGAATAGGGTTTTACCTTTCTTTAAATAAGGAAAAAAGAGAGGTATGATCTTGGAATATGCTCTCAAAAAATTCTAATGGTAGGCCTTACTCTCCAAGATTCAAAAATAAATGGGCTGCTGTATTCTAAAAAGAAAGTGTGGCCATATCTTGTCAAGAATAAAAAAAATAGGTTCTTTAATTTGCTTTGACTTGGAGTAAAACAATGCATCTTCAAATGTTCTAGAAGACTTGGAATTATTCAGGCTCTTAAAGAATTAAAGGATCAGGATTGGTGTCTGAAGAAAAACGTAGCACAAATATTTATTTGGTGTCCAAAAAGCAATATGTTTTTATATTGTAAAAAAAAAAAAGTTATTTATTTATTTATTTTTTAATATTACTTGTCGATTTTATCTGTAAATTACGGTGAATCCCCAGCTTTATCCTTAGACTCTGTCAAAACCAAATATTTCCAAAGACGTAATGCGAAGTATGACTAACAAGGCGAAACTATGCATGTCCGAGAAAACTACAATTTCTCATACACGCAAGGGGCAAATGTAAGACTAGCTAATTTGAGTTTACTAAATTAATTAGGCCCAATAGTCCAAGGTTGGTGGGCCCGAATTTATCTCAAGTCCAAGATTAGTGGGCCTGGATTTATCGCCATCAAATGGGCCGAATCGCCCTAAGCCTCGAAAGGGTTTGGATTCACGAACTTAGAGACTTACTCGAGCTCGGACTCGAAAGGGTTCGGATCCACGAACCTAGAGATCCGAAGCACTTGGCTTCGAACGGATTCAGACGCAATCTAGAAGCCACTCTATTAATGAGTCCCAGAACACTTGCGGACTCGGAGCTTTTTGCGATCTACGCACTAGAACCATGGGCGTAATGGAGTCTGAACAAAGGACCCGATCCCGAGGACGGTGCGTGGAGATAAATTCACTCTTCAGTTAAACTAGCCTATACCGGGTCGAGATGGCACGATCTATGGGGTCCCTGAGACTCGGCAATATTTGCGGCATGGCATTCTCTTAAACTACCCCTGACCCTTATACGGCAGGACGTCCTCTAGGACTACCCCTAACCCTTTGAGATGATTGGGGATCATTGGTTAGGTGTGGCTAAGAAGAAGGGTTCGCCGAGAGGTTGATCTCCTCTTCGGGGTTTTCCTCATCCTCAGAGAGGTCACCTCCTCGGACAAGGTTGTTAGAGAGAATATTCCCCATGTGCCTTGCACATGGGCTCCATCCTACATTATGAGGTGCCTATAAATAGCACCCACCCATAGCTTTACAAGGGATGGATTTTTGAGAATTAACTCTTGGGAAAGAACTAATTTCCCTTCTCCATTATCAACCTTGAGAGTGAAAGTGGGAGATCCATGGGAGAGCCCTGCCATTATTCTCTCTCTAGCCACTTTGCCTTCTTCTTCACCCAATCTCTTATCTCCATCATCTCCTTTACTCTTGTGTTCTTAAGTTGAGACTATTGAAGAATCTAAGCCTCTCATCATTTTCTAGAGACTTCGAAGTTGTTCTTCACGGATCTTCGAAGATTTTCAAATTTTCCAACGACGTTCTTGAACCCTCTCATACAATAAGTAAATTATTATATGTTTAAATTTGTCTCTAAAAGATTATTTTTAGCGACCAAATTCAACTACTCCTTAAATATTAGTCTCTAAAAGACTAATTTCTTGTAGTGCAAACTTAAACAAATTGAAAAAATGAAGATCGATTCAATGTAACATACCTGTCTATGGTGTTGTGAACGACTGAGCTGAGATTGTGACCCCTTGAAGAGTCGCAAGAAACATTGGAACTGCGGTTGTAAATTTGGACTTTGCGAAGGCGATGGTGGCAAAGGTGATGTGGTAAAGGCGGTCGTAGATTTGATCTTCCACTTTGTTGAGATCGACTAATTTCTCAAATCAAAACAATATAGATTAGGTGGATATCATGGAGGCTGCGGTGACGCAGAGTCAACGGCGATGACGATTCCTCCGAAAAAGGTCACGAGGAGGAACAACAGAAGAAGAGTGACGAAGAGCGAGCCTATGGATGTTGACGATGGCGATGGCAATAGATGTTGCGGTGGGTGTTTAAAAGAGAGAGAGAGAGAGGCGGCGAAGGAGTGGTGGTCAGTTGACGGTGACATCGGTGAGCGGAGGCGACGGTGTTGGGTGAACAACTATCGTGGTGGTGCTATCGGAGAGGAGAGAGGAGAGAGACGATGGCAGTGAGGACGGTGAGAGAGAACCACCGCCGATTGACAAACCATAGCTCAAGTGAGAGAGAGAGAGAGAGAGAGAGAGAGAGAGAGAGAGAGAAGAGGAAAAAGAAGCCAAAGGTGGCGATTAGGGTTTGGGTCTCAAATTAGAGAGACGTATGTCATATATATATAAAGGGTATTTTGGTCTTTTTGCATAAATTTATCCTTTTACCCAAACTATTTTACTACTTGGACTTTTGGCCAAAAAAAAAAATCTAAAAATGGACTTTTTTCCCGACTGCCTTAAAATATATTTGTGATTGGATTAAGAAAAAAATACATAAATTAATTATGTAGAGTGTTGATTTTTTCTTTAATATTCTTTTTGAATTATTCATACATATTGTATATTGGTATATAAAATTTAAATTAAATATAAATATTTTGTAATAAATAATTTCATGTTAAACAAAAAATTAAATATAAATTAATATTAATACGTCAATAAGATAGACAAAAAATAAAAAATATAAAAAAAAATTAATTTGATTCATGCAATACACATAATTAAGCACATTCTGTCTTATTTATTTATTAATTTATTTATTTGTATATTAAGATAATTTTTTCTCTCAAATATCATAATAATTAAATTATAATTATACATATGAAAAATAAATATTTCTCAAATAGAGTGCATATAAAATTAGTTATTATAATTGAAATTAAAAATTGAGTTTGTGTAGAACTTTATATACAAATGAAATATTTATTTATCTATTTATTTTTATATCAAGATAAATTTTTTTTCAAATATCATAATAATTAAATTATAATTATATATGTGAAAAATAAGTATTTCTCAAATAGAATTCATATAAAATTGGTTATTATAATTGAAATTTAATTTATGTAAAACTTTACAAGTAAATGGAAAAGTATGTTGATGTAACTTTTTTAGAAGAAAAAAAAAAAGAATATGCCACATAAAAAAGAAAAAACACTACTTATATATATATATATGATGGTTTAGATCATTGAAGTTAGTTCAAGTTAGTCCAATAATAGGTCAAATTTACTGTGTAGTTGAGATTTTCAATTTTAGAAAATTCGGATTTTGATTCTCATGACTTGAAGAAATATTCAAACATGTGCAATCCGACTGAGAGCTTGCTTGATGCTTATTTTTGTTTTTGAAAAAAAATTGCATATAAATCAAAGTGAAGAATGCAACTAGTAACTTTACTCGAACATAATCACACACCATTAAGAAATTTCTCTCACTTTAGAACAGCTTTACTGCAATAAGTTCTTAAAGTTGTGACTAACAAATTATTATATTTTTATTGGTGATGTAGGGGCATATTTTGTGAGTGACAACACGTGGCCAAGATGACACTGAAGTGTGAGCCGAGGTGTCACGTGTCTTGGTCATGACGCCGGGGTGATCTTGGCTAGGCTGAGGTTATCTACGGAGATACCGGAATCCGAGATAAACGGATAAGGGACAAGAGTCCTAGAATGGGGGAGGACCTTAGTCTGGAAAAAGATAAAGCTCTTAGGGAGTTTATCTCTATCTGGTTGGGAGTCCAGGATGTGCATTGAGCTAGAGTCCATTGAAGTTAGGCTTCTACAGGTATCAAGTTAGTGCTGGCTATAAAAGTAAGGCACCCTCGTGGGTCTAAGGTATGCTTTGAGTATTTTGGCTAGTGAGTTAAGCATTGTTTACTATCCTTGAGAGATAACTGAGTACTGACTTGATAATCGGAGTGCCCCCGGGTGGACAGACCACCGCCGGAGTCTTATCTTTTTGTGACAGGTTGTTTGGGCGAGATCTATTCTGCCGGTGCTCTCCAGCTGAGTTCCTTTTTGGTAGTGTTGTTAGAAATCAGCACCCACAATTTGGCGCCGTCTGTGGGAAACGCAAGGAGAATAGATGGCCAACGACGAGCAGAAAGAAAAGATTGGGGGCGACCTCCTTAGTGGAAGTGGTAAAAATACCGATCCTAACGTAGAGGAGGACAACTGTAATGAAGAGCATTGGGATATGAATCCCAGGGAAAAAGACGTCGGCCAAGAAGGAGATGCACCGAAGAAAGCATCCCAGGGCGGGTATTACAACGAAAGCGACCTCTAGGTATGGAAAGATAAATGCTTGAGGAGGGACGACAAGATGAAGGGGATGGCAAACAAATTGGTAGACTTGCAATCGGTTGTCAATTTTATGATGCAGAACAACGTCATGCAGCCACTGTTCCCATTGGAGGACACGCCGATTCCTGCAGCCCAGAATGATGCCTAGAAAAAGGGACAGAAAGCAATCCCCCTCAGTCCCACAACATGACAGGGCAAGGGAGCATTCTCATCGGCCTTCATGGGAGGTCGAGCGAGGAGAATCGTTGAGAGGAGAGTCTCGGAAGACACATCATGCCAAAGAAACCTACGTCAAAGAACATCGGCATGTTCAAGGAAAGGAGCATTGTTTTGACACGATGAATGAAGGGAGGTCCAAAAGGACTCATAATGACACCGGGAGCAGTGTACCAAAAAGGCTGAAATCCGGTGACAGTCGAGCTCCTGGATAGACCAAAGAGAATTTGAGGGATTACCTCCAGAGGTAGCGACAAGATGCTGAGGTAACATGAACGCCTTTCTCAGTAGAATTGGACAAGTTTATGGCCCCGAAGAGTTTCACATGCCAAGATTCCAAATATATGACGATAAGTCCGATCCCAACTTTTATGTTGGCTTATATTTGAACTCAATGGCACTGTATATCGGGAACAAGCCGTTGCTCTGCAAGGTGTTCCCTTCATTCTTTGGGGAAATCACATTAGATTGGTTTCACAAGTTGCCGAAAGAAACTGTGAGAAGTTAGGAAGGCCTGGCCGAGATGTTTGCAGCCAGGTTTGTTACAAACAAACTACAGTCATTGATGGTAGACTTCTTGATGGCTTTGAGAATTGACGAAGATGAGAGCACTAGGGCTTATGGCAAAAGGTATTATGAGATGTTTAACCGAATACCAGGGTGCAACCAAGAGGTGTCGGTCGTATCTTTTAAGAACGGCTGAACGATGACTGTCTGCTTTGAAAATCGCTGGCAAAAACACTGCCAAAAAGTATAGAGGAACTTATGGCCAGAATTGAGAAATATGCGAGAGCAGAAGAAGACACACTAGGGACAAAGGCATCAAAGAAAGAGAAGAGGAACGGCTCGCCGAAGTGAGGCCAAGGTAATACAAATTTTAATAGACAAGAAACATGATTTAAGGGCTGCACAGGCAGTCACCACAGTGTTCCAGATCCCGGTTTACGAAGTCCTAGAAAGAATTAGGAATCAACCTTATTATAGACCACCAGAGAAGATCCCTGGCGAATTTATGAGAAGAACCCTAGGGAAGCACTGTGCCTACCACAATGAGAATGGGCACTTGACTCAAGGATGTAGAGCCCTAAAGACACATTTGAAAGACTTGGTAAAACAGGGTCACTTAAGGGACCTGGTAAATGAGGCAAGAACAAGGGAAAAACAAGCAAGGCTACCCCAGGTACCAGCAGCACCACCTCCACCAACACCACAACCGCAAGCAGACGAACCTCGAGTGATCAATGTGATTCACTTGAAGGTCAATGAGAACGAGGTACGTGGAGAGACTCAGAGGGTGAAACACTTACAGCATGTGTATCAGGTCCAGCAAAAGAGGCCCAAGGCAGACAAAGGACCAATGGTGTCCTTTACTGAAACCGACCTAGACTTGGTGCAGCATCTACACAACGATGCTCTGGTGATATCCCTAAAGGTTGGAGAATGCCGGGTAAGGCGCATTCTGGTTAACCAAGGTAGCTCTTGTGACATCATGTATGTCAGATATTACAAAGAGCTTGGCCTTCATCAAGATGATCTAGAGCAGTCCAACAGTCCAATGGTCGGGTTCAATGGAACGCCGACATGGCCCCTGGGAGCAATAAGTTTGGAGGTACAGGCAGGTAAGCACTAAGAAGGTAAGCACAGAGTTCACAGTAACCCTTTACAATGTTATCTTGGGAAGGCCATGGTTGCACGCAATGAGGGTTGTTCCCTCAACACTGCACCAACTGTTGCGATTCCCAATAAAGCATGGAATTGAGGAAGTCAGAGGGGATCAAGTATAGGCGAATAATTTCTCCATAGCAGCAATGAAATCTACCTGCAACATGTGAGAGGTAGAGACAGTAGAGATTGAGGATGATGACATGGAGGTTCCGGATGATGTCGGCAAAAAGCCTGCCAACAAAAGCGAGGAAGCTTTGAAGAAAATTCTGGTCCAGCAAGAGGATGAAGAGCGTTTCTTCCTCCTCGGCTCAGGCTTGGCTGAGAAAGAGGAAAGGGAGTTAAAAGCGTTCCTGCGAGCAAACATAAAGGTGTTCACCTAGACCCCATACGAAATGCCTGGCATTGACCCCGAGGTCACATCCCACAGACTGAACGTAGATAGGTCGGCAACACCCGTCCTTCAGCGAGCAAGGAGGCCGGCATTGGTTCATGTAGAGGTAGTAGAGGAGGAAGTGGACAAATTATTAGAGTCTAGAGCCATCCGAGAGGTAAACTACCCTACCTGGCTGTCCAACACCGTGGTTGTGAAAAAGGAGAATGGGAAGTGGAGGGTCTATGTGGACTTTACTAGCCTGAATGAGGCTTGTCCCAAAGACAGTTTCCCACTCCCTAAGATCGATCAATTAGTGGATGCCACTTCAGGGCATGGAAGGATGAGCTTCTTGGACTCTTACAAAGGGTACCACTAGATAGCAATGTACCCCCCGATGAAGAGAAGACCGCATTTATCACCCCAAAAGGGCTGTATTGCTACAGAATGATGCCTTTCGGGTTGAAAAATGCAGGAGCAACGTACCAGAGGTTAGTGACCAAGATGTTCAGACATTAGATTGGCAAAACAGTGAAAGTATACATCGACGACATGGTCATGAAAACCAAGGAACCTGAGGATCACCTGGCTGACTTGAAGGCAATCTTTGACATCCTAAAGACATATCGGCTCCGACTCAATGCTTCAAAATGTGCATTTGGAGTTGGTCTGGAAAGTTCTTGGGGTACTTAGTTACCAGAAGGGGCATTGAGGCAAGCCCAGATCAAATCAAGGCGATCATGGATTTGAAAAGCCCAGATTCAGCAAACACAAGTGCATATGTTGACAGGATGGACCGCAGCCCTGAACAGATTCATAAGCAGAAGTTCAGATAAGTGCAAACCATTTTTCAGTCTGTTGAAAAAGGCCACAGACTTCTTATGGACAGGGGAATGTGAAGTTGCCTTGGTCGACTTGAAAAGATACCTGACCACAGCTCCAGAGTTCTCGAATCCAGTACCTAGAGATGAGCTATTCTTGTACTTGGCAGTTTCAAAGCATGCAGTAAGTACAGTGATAATTAGAGAAGAGAAGGGAGAACAAAGAGCAGTATACTATGTAAGTAAAACCCTAGCAAGCGTAGAGACCAGGTATTTACCCTTGGAGAAATCAACATTGGCCTTAATAATGGCCTCCAAGAAATTGAACCATTATTTCTAAGCCCACAAGATTGTGGTGTTGACTGAACACCTTTTGAAATCCCTACTACAGTAAGGAGATCTAACAGGCAGGGTCGCTAGATGGGCAGTGTTATTGGGCCAATACGATTTAGAGTTCAGACCTAGAATAGCAATTAAAGGCCAAGTTCTGGCCGACTTCATGGCCGAGTTCACGCCTGGTGTAATCCCATGTCGGGCTCCGGTAAGCCGCAGCTTAGGATGTCCAGGTGAGCAAGAAGAGATCCAACTAGGGATGAAAAACCCCGCAGCAAAGCAGAAGAAAGATAAGAAACTGAAGCCTTGCGATATTTACATCGGCGACTCCTTCCACCTACTTGTTGATAGGAGTTCGAATCGACATGGAGCAGGGCATGAGTAGTGCTAGTATTTCCAGATGGGTGGATGCTAGAACAGTCTATTCGACTAGGGTTTAAAGCTTCAAACAATGAAGCAGAATACGAAGCACTAATCGTAGGATTGAAGTTGGCAGCAGTAATGGAAGCCGACGAGGTGGTTGTCTTTTGTGACTCCCAGCTTATTGTGAACCAAGCAACAAGCGAGTATGCAGCCCGAGATGAAAGAATGATAGCCTATGTCAAGGAGGTTGTTAGACTACTAGCCCTGTTTCAAGACTGTCGACTACAACAGGTTAGCCGAGATGAAAACAACCATGCCGATGCCTTGGCTAACCTGGCTAGTGCAATGAAATCAGGGGAGCCAAGGACAATAATGGTTGACTATTTGTCAAGCTCAAGTGTGGAATAACTGATCACAGGGTACGAAGCAATGCGTGTGGAGATGGGACCAAGTTGGATGAATGCAATAGTAATATTCCTTAGAGATGGGAAGCTGCCAGATGATTGCAAAGAAGCACACAAGATCAGACTGAAATCGGCTAGGTTTAGTCTGACAGTAGAAAGAAATCTCTATAGAAGGTCTTTTACTGGTTCCCTTTTGAGATGTGTGCATTCTTCACAAGTTGAAGACTTCTTGTATGAAATACATGAAAGAGTGTGTGGAAGCCATGTTTGGGGCAGATCACTTACCCACAGGGCCATTACTTAGGGATACTGGTGGCACTACATGTAAAAGGATGCTGAAGCTTATGTCAGAAGGTGTGAGAAGTGTCAGAGGTTCGTACATTTGATACATCAACCAGTAGCAGATTTTTCTAACTCATATTTTCTTGGCTTGGAGTAGTAGGTGAGTTTTTATGCTTTAGCATACTTGTATGAATGTGAATGTTGACATGTCTAGCATGCTTGCCATGAGACTAAATACTTATTTGATAAACTGCATGAATGCCTGTGAATGAAGTCTTGTTGTTTGAATTGAAACGATTCAACGAATGTGTGTTTTAAGCCCACTATATTTGGTGGCAAATTAACAAACTTCAAGCCCACTTGAGGTGGCAAATTTAAACCATTTTCGCAAACAAACATGAGTTGAATTGTTCCAAATTGAGCAAACTAGTCTATACTTGCTTGTGCACATCACATAGTAATGCTAGTTTAAAAAAAGGAATAAGAGCACATAATGTTTATAAAAGATCATATCATGATTAGTAGAGGTCGATCTTTGATCGGGCGAGCGAGGGTGCTCAATTCATGACCTTTCCTTTTCGTACCCAAGTTCCTGAGCTGAGACAACTTTGGTGATGACGGACATGTGGCCTTTGCCACGAGTCATGGGTTTCCTAAATTTCTCCAAAAATAAAATATTTAGGTGGCGACTTTGTATCTGGCAAAAGCAATCCAATTTTGGCTTCTTTTTTTTTTTGATTCAAAAATCGATTTTCCAAAAGATTTTTCAGATTTGGACTCTTTGGTGTTTATTAATTTCACATTGCACTTGTGAGATTAGATTCGGAATCGTGGGAGTTCGAACTGTAGGTCTTCTTTTTGAGTTTTTGAAAGGGGGCGCGAAAAAACCGAGTTATAGTGTCATTCGTAAAATACTTCCCCACAGTTATGTTTGGAAAATACACCAAGGGCCACGTTTTGAAAAAAGTATACTAAGGGTTTTTTTATTTGTTCTATATTAGCCACGTTTGGTAAATACACCAAAGGTCACGTTAGGAAAATACACTAGTCACTTTTGAAAAAAATACACCACAACTTTTTTATTTGTTCTTTGTTAGCCACATTTGGAAAATACACTAAATGCCACGTTTGGAAAATACACCAAACACGTTTGGAAAATATACTAAGAGCTTTTTTATTTGTTCTGCATTAACCACGTTTGGAAAATATAACACATTCCAAAAAAAAAAAAAAAAAAAGGGGTCAAACAATCAGTAGGGGCAAAAATGTCTTAACGTGACAAAATAATATATTAAATAGAGTGCTATAATTAGCACCCCATCAATTATTTTGGAACCCTCATTTCTTTGGACCCTCACTTATAAATTGTAAAACCCTTAAAATTTATTTTCTCTGTCAAAATAATACCAAAATTATTCTTGTAAAAATATTTCATCCATTCAAATGCACACTCTTTACATCACAAAAAACCTCTCTACCAAAACCATAACAAAACCCACGACGATGGAACCTCCCAAAATTAGTGGAAAAAATTTGTAGTGATTAAGAAGTTTTTTTTCTCTATTTTATTATGAAGTTTGTCAATCTATTTAATTTTTTTTTTCTATTACATCTTTTCACACATATGACACAATCCACTTTCATGCTTCTCTAGTTGGTTTTCTGTCATTCATCTATAGCCTCACTATAATTGTATGTTCTCTATGTAAGCAAAACTAGGTAAGATTTCAACCACTAGTCGACCGACCAGTCGACCACCCAATAGTGGTCCAACCTTCTTTGTTTGCCTGCTTTTGCTACTGCTTCGGTTATCTGTTCCCGAACAAATAAGAAACGCCCAGTTACCTGTTCCTGAAAAAATAAATAATGTTCGGGCCTGTGTTCCCAAATTTTGATGACATGTTATGGAGTTCAGTTCCCAAAAAAATGACAAACAGTTTTTATTATTTTTGTCATTTTTTTTTTCAAGAAACTTACCCTTATAAGGCTAATCTCCTCTGAGCTAAGAATACCATCAAAGCTATGAACCTTTTCTAAGTTTTTATTGTTGTACTCCTCTCGTCTTATAGAGTTGTGGTTACCGGAAAAATTTCCACTTATTGTCATTGTTGGAGAAGTGTATGTAATCAAATGATTGCCACCATTACCACCGAAATATTACCGCCAAAGGGTTTTCAAGGTTTTGAGGATGAATATATTTTGAAGGTGGGATTTGGGAAAATGGATGGGTGGTGATGGGCGTGGGTGCTCTGATAAGCCCTAGCTCATGATGCAATGGGTCTGTGGGTTTAATTGTGAGATAAAGTGTCCCAAAATTATTAATGTCTTTTTTAATAATTTCACTTGAGGTTATTACTGTAATAAAAAAAAAAAAAAGCTAAAAAATTAAGGGTCCAAAATAATTGATGAAGTGCTAATAGCAGTACTCATTAAATAAGATCTTAAAAAAAATGTTTCAAATGAACAGTACTTAGTGGTCTATATATATATATAATATAATAAAAAAATAAAAAAGGATTTCATTGTATATAAATTTCTAAAGTGAGATTTTCAAATAATTTTCCCATTAGTGAAAATTATAATTTATATAAGAAAAATGATATGCACACTCACTTTCTAAATTCATTTTGTATGCACAATGATGTATAAACAAGATGATTAATTGATTTAAAGAATACATGAGATAAAATGTTGACTTAAATATTTTAATAAAAATTTTGCTAATAAGTGCCCATAGAATACAGGTAAAAGACAAAATAATACACTTTTCACCAATTTCAATATACTTTTGTTGAAATCAATATACTTTTTATGTTTTATAATGTTATATGTATCAATTAGTATACTAATTAGTGAACCAACAGATGATGTGACATAATTTTAAAGATTTTAAGAATTTGTAATTTGTATAATAGATTAGACCAGTAATAATATCATAACATATGCTGGTACATGCATATAGCACGACCAAGTTTTCAAAAAACATTTCCCTTCTTAATATTAAATAATGCCTAAAGACACTTGTTAGCATTTTCCTCTTAATAAAGTGCCCCATGATTAAATCTAGAAAATGGTCTAATTTTTTAGCTTAAATATTTATATAAATATAAATTAAGTTAAAAAGCTGAAAATGTATACAATTATTCAGAGCCTCTCATCTTTGTCTCTCTCCCAAACTGCAAGAAGGTATGTTTTACGATCTGTAACACAAAACTGTCTGCTTTGCCTTTTTTTATCATATGAATTCAAAACATTGATTTTGCCCCAAATTTTAATTTAATAGGCATATAATTTTGTTTATAACTATAATATTTAATAAATTAAGCACAAAATGTTTCCTCAAAAAATTTCTTCCCAAAATTTCAAACGAAATGTCCAAAATTTTACCTAAATTAAAATTCCCTCCTAAATTTTTTAACAAAACCCTAGCCATCTCACTCTCTCTCACTCTCTCTCTCTCTCTTTCTCTTCAGTGCCTAACCCTTCATCAATTGACGAGATCACACAAAATGTGACGTGTGCAGTTGAGTCTAAGTTCTCTTCGAAGATTGAGGAGCTAACAAATCGTGTTGCATTCTTAGAGTCACGTGGTGCAGGTGGGACTACGAGCCCTAGACAGATGGGGTTAGAAATTAATTTATTAGCAAATTTATATATATACACATATAAGAATGTTTAAGGCCATTTCCAACTGTTTATCAGAATCATCACCAAATTTAAATTTGGTGAAAAATGATACCATTTTGGTCTCCAACGGTTTATCAAAACGATATCAAATTGAAGGCCCCAAAATTTTCATTAGAGGATGTCTTTTACTTTTTAACAATTTACTGTGCATAGCCATTAAGTGGTGACCCACCAGACGACTGGCCAAACGTCCAGCCGGATGTCCCCCGAATAACCACATGAAGACAAAAATTTATGAAAAATTTATATTGATCGGTCAACCGCCCGTTCGACCCCCCAGATGACCCCCTCTGTATCTTTTTTTTGACTTGTACACCATTAGTGCTACTGTCATCATGTTCAACATGTATGAATTGAACACCAGAGACCAAAGTAGCCATTGTTGGGGACTTCAATATGCATCACTTTGAGAAAACCCAGATGGAGAATTTCAATGTCTCTTATGAGAACACAGCAAAGCTTAAGGAGGCATTGGAAAACAAGGGTTTTGACCGAGAAAATGAATCTTGGCAGGTAGTAGAGATCAACAAGCTACAATTAATAATGACCTATGGTAGAGAAATTCAAAATTAGAGAAAGTTCAAAGAAAGACTAAGAAATGTGAAACAAGCACTAATGCATGTGAAAACACAAGGTCTTCTGGTCGAGTCCTAAAAAAGATTAGGAATATTATGAGCTAAAATTAGGCAAGTGTGAAAGAAAATGGAACAGAGAAACCAAAAGGAGCATTTTTATTTATTTATTTATTGAAATTTGTTGTGATATTCAATGAAACTGTAAAACCTATTGAAAAGTGAGACCAAAAACAAAACAGTAATCAGAGAATGTTTAAAGAAAACAGGAAACCAAAAAGGGCAATTAAAAAAAAAAAAAATGTTTTGTGATATCGAAACAAGATTGTAATTTCAATTGAACACAAAACAGGAGTTGAAAGTAAATAAACCCAGAACACAGAAGGACAAAAACTGGTACCAATGATACATACCCATCAATTGAAAAGGGGTTCCTAGTCCAAAGAACAAGAAGAACAAGATTTTAAAGATGTTTTTGGCTTACCATAAAAGAGAAGCTGAAGGTTGTCAGAGATCTTTGGTTGAGACAGAAGAGAGAGCTGAAAAGCAAAGGCACTGCAGCAACCCAAAAGAAGCCACAGAGAGAGAGAGAAAAAGAGAGAGAGAGAGAGAGAGAGAGAGAGAGAGAGAGAGAGGGAGCATGCTCAAAGAACTTCCACAATCACACCCAGAAAAGTTGTTACAGATTTTTCGGATTACACTTGCCGGACGACCTGTGTTTTGCTGACAACTAAAAATTCACCATTAGAGAGCTTGATATCAGATAGAGGAATTTGTTAGATTTTTATTCAGATTTAATGAAATATTTGGTGAACCGTTGGAGATGCCCTAACAAGTTATACTGATATATTGTAGGTGCCGGATGCATCTAGTGTGCATCGAGAATTCAACAAGTCTGTGGGTACTGAAGAGGAGTTACTGCATGATTTACAAGTTAAAGAGTAGGTATATCTCCTACACATTGATATATATATATACATACATACATAAATATTCATGTGCACAATCACACAGGCGGTTGAGGTTAAGGGTGAGCCTATTGAAAACCTATAGTGGTGTTAGATGGTTGAGGGTAAGCCTACTGAAAACCCAGATATGTTATATTTGTTCTATGAGTTGCTGGTAGGGGTTTGAAAACCTAGATATATTGTTTTATTTATTGTAGCATTACTGATATGACCACTGCTTTATGAATTTTATTAAGTGTTTGTTGATACAAAGCTAAGAAGAAATACTTTATCTTCTACTTTTCTTTTCTTAAATTTGTCTTTGTTTGTGGGTTTTAGTGTTACCTTGTCTTGTTGTTGTATTTTCTTCTAGCTGCATCCTTTTGATTTTTCATGTTCTTCTCTGTTTTTTGTTGAGAAGGTTCTGGAGCTGCCATGATCTTTCTTTTCTTTCTATTCTGGTTTTGTTCTTATACTTTTTGTGTCTATGTTCTTTGGGTTTCTCTTGAGTGGTGTTTTGAGTCGTTCATGGCTACTAGTGTCCAAGAAATTCAGATGCACTGTGATCGCTTTAGTCTTTTTGTCGCTTATCACGGCTATGAAGGTACGCAAGGGTTGTGAGTGGTTGTTTTGGATGTTTCTACTTCTCTGCTTCTCTTCTTTTCTCAGTTCATGTTTGCTCTCTACCTCTCTGCTTTTGTTGCTACTATATTGGATTGTGTGTTGTTGTTTTGTGTTGGGTTAGTTGTTTATTTCTTTTCCTTTTTTATTTTTCTTTTCCTTTGGTTTTTGGGTGGGTGGCCTGCAGCTTCAGTTAGTTTGGGCTATTGTTGGTGAGTTTATTTAATTCTTTGTTAGCTGAGTTTGGGTGTATTTTGATGGATTTTATTTGTGGATTAAGACTGAGATTTTGATTAACATTGATATTTCTCTACCAATAAAATTCTTATTTTAATTGGGTACTTGGAATTACATATGTTTTTGTTCGTTGGATTTGGATATATAACTTGGTGGAAAAGTATAAAGTCTCATATTTTCAATTGGGATTTTTGAGTGAGATTTCATAATTTTTGATGGAATTTCTTAATTTAAATTGAGATTTTATTTATCAAAAAAAAAAATTAAATTGAGATTTCACGGCATCTATGTTCTGTTTTGATGATTAATTTGATCTCCTAGCTTTGTAATTGAGTGGACAAGAATTTGCTGCTGGAAACTATGTCTATAGCATAATTGATTGTTGCTATAGAAAGAAAAATATGAATTTGCCTTTTCAATAGGAAAACATTGCATTCAAACCAATTGCACAATTGATTGGTAGTGGACAATCCTTTCAATCGATTGTTGAATCGATTAGTGGTGGCCAAGCCATCCAATTAATTGGACAATCGATTAGTTAACTAATTTTGCTAACTTGTAGAAAAATGATCTTTACAGTGCCGGTGGCTATCAATATTACGATAGGATACATGGCCATGTTTGGGGTTGAATGAAAGGTGTGCTCGGTTGCTTATGCTTTGAGATTTTGCTCATGAAGATTGCTCTTTTTTTTTTTCTTTTTCTTTTTGGTTTCAAAGTGGAATGTCAGGTTATCTCTTTTTTAGCTTCAATGAAAATGACACACAGCTATAGAAAGTTAAAGAAAGATTTGGTGCAAGCATCAAGATATACACAAGTCGAATTGGGAGATAGATGCAAAAGCATTTTGAAGAAGCCGCACAAGCGCTGAGGCTAGATCCATGAGTTGACATTGTGGTTATTTGAAAGCTACATTATTTTATTTTTTTTGTGCTTTATGTAAATACTATTACGGAAATTGTTGTTTATTTCCTTTTTTTTTAAAAAGACATTAAATAAATTTGTGTATAACCTCTCCTAGTTTTTGGATGTGGAGAAATTTATCTACTTTGGATGTGGATATAATGATTTAATCTTTATTGGAGTTTATGTTGAATGAATTGAATTTTTATACTTGTTAATTGAGTTTTTCATATAATTGGATGAAAATAAAATTCTGAAGGGAAAATTAATTGTTGTTTCCCACAAAATAATACAATGGTTGTTTTTAAGAAATGTTATTAAAAAGATTTCATTTTATTCAATTATAAAAGACACTTAGTTGGACTTGATTTTATGAATGGCATGCACAAAATTGATTGGCTTGTAAATTTGGATTGTGGTTTGTATGCATAATCGATTGAATAAAGTTATATGTACTAATTGATATATCAATTAATGTATTAATATATGATGTGATATAATTTTATTGGCTTTAAATTTTTGTAATTTGCACAATAGATGAGGTTCATAGTTTTAAAATTGTAATGTTATAATATGTGTTAGTATATTAATTAGTATAGTAATTGATGTGTATAGCATCACTCAAGTCAATTTCAATCAAGACTTGTTTGTATGCATAATCAGTTGTACAATCAATTGACATAAAAAAAAAATATTATGGTTTATAGTATTGGCATTGTTGTCTTAGCCTAATGCAATCTCAATCAATTTTCGAAGAGATTAACCAACATCAAAACACAACCACACTTAATTGATGGACACTAAATATAGGATAACACAAAATACATTAACAAACACAAACAAGATTATCAAAACCCATGTAGCCATTTAGAATACCAATAAAAAAAAAATAAAAATAAAAAAAGATGGGTCAAACTCATTTTAAACAAATCATAAACATTGTCAATACAATACACCTGTTATAAGGAAACAATTGCCAAGAATCACAACCCATTCCGAAAGCTCATCATTGAGGAGTTATGAAGTTAATTTGTGAAGACATGGAACTCGTGCATAATTGCATTTGCAAATCTAAGAAATGGCATGCACTTGTGCTTATTTAATGCCCAATTTGATGTTGGCGAGCCTCTTCTAGTGCTTCAACAACCTTTTCGAATCATAATCTTTGATCTTCTTGCATACCATTTCTTTTCAGCTTGTTTTCACAAAGCCACAATGATTAAAAATCTAAACGTTTGCTTGACATATTTTGATCACTCTTGTCAAATGTAAATTCCTCAACACAAATCAACCTAGCGCATTCAAGTGTTCTAAGGGTTTTTTCCAATGAAAATGTTTTGAGTTTACAAATTGCAAGCATGATTGGAACTTGGGGCCACTATGTGGAAGACTCAACAATGCATTGAATTGCTTATTTTTTTACTGTTGGAACTATAATCTTCATTCATTTTCTTCAAAATAAGCAATTCATTATAGACTTCCAGGAATTTTTATTCACTCCATTCACTATACACATAATAATGACATACATATAACTACTACTTTCCCTTTTATTTTGTTTTCTTTTGAAAATCTAATTCAAAGACTTTTGATAAGGGAAAAAAAATAACAAAACAAAGGTTTCATCACTCATGACTATTACTCCTTTTTTTTACTAAATAAAAGAAGTGTAAGGGGAAAAAAAATTCAAATGAGAAAAAATCGAACAAAGCAAAAATAAAAAGAGACTCGTCAATAAATGAGACAAAAAGGAAAAATAAATAAATAAAACACATGGTAAATAAACGCTTCTCCAAATTGCACTCATGAGTCAAAACTCCATTCTTGAATTCTTTGATCACACTTCACTTCTTTTGGACTGTGACTCTCTTGCTTGGTTGGTTGATTCAGCATCTTTTCGACATGTGGCTAGGACTAGAGATAATTTTGTGAAGATAAAGGTGAAAGTCAGCGATCACAAATTGTACATGGAAAATAATACTTATTGCGATGTGCTAGGAGTTGCCACAGTGAGGATACCACTGTCTAGACAAAACAACCTTCTCGACTGATGTGCTTTATGCACCTAATATGAGGCTCAATGTTTTGTCTGTGTCACATCTAGATGAAAAGGGTTTTGAAGTTCGTTTTCGATCATCTAAGGTTTCCACTAGGAAACATGGTTGTATTCTTGTACGAGGAACAAAAATTGATAGACTTTATCATTTGCATGCTTTGATAAATAAATAGACTTTATTGAAAAAGTATCAAGATGATACAAAGAATACAAAAACAAACATAACAGCTATCAGCATACATAAACCAAAACAGCACTAAACAGCAAGACAAAACAAACAAAATAACTACTAAATCAAATCCTCTACAAAATCAACAAAGGTCAAAACATCAAGGTCCACTGTAAACGATATCCAACTATGCATCACAATGAGCAAACGCCTCTCCAACCATGCCACCGAACGCATCTCCTCAAAAAAAACTCGCCTGTTACGCTCCAACCAAACTAGCCACATTAGACAATGGCTAGCCAACTTCCATGCCTTCTGACGTCTCTTTCCAACCCTTTCACTAGCCTAACTTTGTAACACCGCCCTCATTGTCCCTGGTTGAACCCAAGCCAAACCAAATATAGCAACAATAAACATCCAAAGACATTAAGCAACCGGACAACCAATAAGCAAGTGGTCCATTGTCTCCGCATCCCCACAACACATGCAACACCAGTTTGCTAAAATATGCCAATGACGAACCAAATTATCAATCGTCAAAATACGCCCTAATGCTACTGTCCACACAAAGAAAGCAACTTTGGACGAACAACCCACCACCTAAACAGTTTTCAATGGGAACAACACCCCATCCCTTCCCGTAAGCATATGGTAAAAAGAAGACATAGAAAATACCCCTTTGGACTTCGGACCTTCCCACCTCAAAGAATCCTCCCCAACCCCCCAAACCGAAGTTCGTACAAAAAGCCTAACAAATCCAATAACTGGCCCACCTCTCCACTACAAGAAAAGGGGGTTTAAAAGACAAAACTTTTTGCGACGGCACGACTTGCCGTTGCAAAAAATGTGACTTTTTGAGACGACACGACTTGCTATCGCAAAAAATGGTGATTTTTTGAGACGGCACGTCTTGTCGTCGCAAAAAATATGACTTTTTGAGACGGCACAACTTGCCGTCGCAAAAAATGCCACTTTTTGAGACGGCACAACTTGCCGTCGCAAAAAAAAAATAGAGTATTTGCGATGGCATAAAATGCTGTCTCGAAAAAGGAGAGTATTTGCGACGGCAGAGATTGCTGTCGCAAAAAACAATAGAGTTTTTGCAATGACACCACCTACAGTCGCAAAAAAAAAAAAAAAAAAAAAAAAAAAAGGAGTTTTTTGCGACTGTAATAGATACCGTTGCAAAAAGAAAAAATAAAAAAATATATATATATATTGTGGCTTTGAGAGGGCTTTATATATATAGTCACAAAATGGTTTAAATGAATGCAACGGTATTTTTCTGTCACAAAAAAAATAAAAAATAAAAAACGACATCGTCTTACTCTTTTGAACATTTCTCTTTTCACCTATTTTTTCATCTTCCTATCTCTCTGTCTCTGTTTCTGTCTCTCTTCTCTTTTTCTATCTCACTTACCACTCTTCTATGTCTGTCTGTTTCTCTCTCTCTTTCTCTCTCTCTCTCTATGTGTCTCTGTCTCTCTTCTCTTTCTCTCTCTCACTCATCACTCTTCTCTGTTTGTTTGTCTGTCTCTCTCTCTCTATGTCTCTCACCAATCTCTCATCTCTCTTCTTTCTATCTCTCTCATCTCTCATCTCTCTCTGCCTCTCTTTTCTTTATCTCTCTCGCTCTCTCGTTCATCTCTCTCTGTCTCTCTCTTATTTATCTCTTTTCGCTCTCTCTCTCTGTCAATCTCTTTGTCTATCTCTTTTCACCCATTTTTTTCATCTTTTTCTCTCTCTCCCTCATCACTCTTCTCTCTTCTCTGTCTATTTGTCTGTCTATCTGTCTCTCTCTCTCTCTCTGTGTCTCTCACTCATCTATCTCTTTTCTCATCTCTTTTCTCTCTCTGTCTTTTTTGCTTATCTCTCTTCTCTCTATCTCTCTCTCTATCTTTTTCCTTCTATCTTTCCCTCATTTTTTTCATTCTCTCTCACTCATCACTCTTATCTCTGGCTCTCTCATCTCTCTCCGCTTTTTATCTCTCTTGTTCATCTTTCCTCTCTCTCTCTCTCTCTTTCTGTCTATTTCTCTATCTCTTGTTCATTTCTTTTTGTTCTCTCTCTCTCTCAGTGTGTGTCTATCTCTCGCTCATCTTGTTTCTCTTTTTTTTTTCCTTTCTCTCTGTCACTCATCACTCTTCTCTCTGGCTCTCTCTATGTCTCTTTATCTCTCTTGCTTATCTTTATTCTCCCTCTCACTTTCTCTATATCTCTTGTTCATCTCTTTTTGTTGTCTCTCTCTCTCTCTCTCTCTCTCTCTCTCTCTCTCTCTCTTTGTCTATTTCTAGTTCATCTTGTTTATCTCTCTTTTTTTCTTTCTCTCTGTCTCTCTCTCTCTCACGCATCTCTCTTCTCTCTCAATCGTTCATTTCTCTCAATTACACTCATCTCTTTCTCTGAGCCCATTGTTGTTGAAAGAGGAAAAAGTCAAAAAATGAAATGGGTCTCTCTTTCTCTCTGTCTCTTTCTCTCTGTGTCTCTCACTCGTCTCTCTTCTCTCTCTCTCTTTCACTCATCTCTCTTCTCTATCTCTCTCATCTCTTTTCAAATATTTTTTTTTCCAATTATTTTTTTTCAATTATAATGTGTATGATCTCATCGTCATAAATAAAAAAAAATAAATATAAATATTTTAGGCCTAGACAAACATGTTTTTTAGTTTATGTTTTTAAAATTTTTTAAACATTTTGTTCAAACCAAACGCGTTTGTAATTTATGTTTTTCTAAAAATAAACAAAAACCAATTTATAAAATTTATGGAAAATATTTTTCATTAAAATATTACCCCTACTTCTACCAAAGTAATTTTTGATTTATTAAAATAAAAATGAAACAAATAAATTTTCAACCTTAATAACTAAAAAAAATAAAGAATCAAAAAAAAAAAATCATTAACTATAAAAAAAAAATTTATTTTAACAAAAAAAATTATTTGTTTTTTAAAAAAAAGAGCTATTTTGTTATTTAAATATTACCAAAAAACAAAAAAATATTCCCACTTGATTTTCCACCCCCCTTTTTTCCATTCCCGCTCGGCTTCCCCCCCTCCCCATCTCTTGAACCAAAATCCCCAATCTGAAAAACAAAAAATCCCCTTCAACCAAAAATCCCTAATTCTTACGGCTCTGCCGAATTAGAGAAGATCTGACTAAGAGGGTATCCAGGCTCCAATCTGTGGAGATCGAAGCCATGGCCATTTGCCACTCATTTTCCACGATTGTACTAACGGTTGTAGCCACGACTATTGCCGGCGAGTGAGTAAGAGAAGAGATGAGAGGCGAGCGTTTAGAGATGGAGGTGCAAGAAGAAAGTGAAGAAAAGGTATGTAGCTTTGCAAAGTTGTTTTTTTTTTTTTGGAATTGAAGAGGCGAAATAGAGAGGAATGGTGGTCATCGCCATTGTTGCAATTGCAGAGCTCTGTGTGTGTGCGCGCTGCCGCGATCTACCTAGGGTTAGGGTTTCGCACCACCCCCTTCCCTTAGATCTGCCCCTTCCGTCATCTCCATCTCTGTCTCTGTCTCTCTCTGCATATATGTTGTGTTTTCTGTTTGATAGTTGAATCAGACCTTGGTTTTTGATCTGTTTGTTCATTGATATCTATTTGAATCTCTCTGAATCTATATCTATATATATATCTTGGTTTTTGCTCTGTTTGTTCATTGATATGTGTTACTTTTCTGTGTAGTCTATTGCATATGCTTTCTTAGAGAAGGATGATAATGGTGTTAGGTTGATGATGATAGATCATAGATGCACTATAAGTGCTTATAGTGTCCTTTACGTTTGTGTGTGTGTTTGTGAAGACCATGTAAAGCTTGTTTGAGAATGAAAAGAACTTCAAAGCTTACTATCATTCTATGTTGAATCATTTATCTATGATGATGTATGTGCAAATGTGCTTGTGAGTTATGACATGTACATTTTTACTCGAATCGCCTCCTATAGCTTTGATGTGCTTCTCTCATCTAGGAGTGAAGCTACTACATTGTCAATTTCTATTGAAATATAGAATGGTGTCCTATGCATTTGCCATGCAACATCTCCTTTTTAATGAAAACAATTGTAGACTTTAGAATGTTGGGAACACTGATAGTGTCCATGATTTCACGCTTTATTGTACTTTGATTAGGTTCCTATAGTAGATAATAAATGTTCCTTGTGGGTTGTTTGGTGCCATTTGAGAAATTTACGACTGGACTTGTAACAAAAGGGAACTTCCAAAGGGAATTGACAACCATTTTTGATCTATTTCCTCTATTGGCTCATGCTACTTCTTTTAGAAATGGTATTGTTAATGCCTCTGTGATATTTCCTCTATCATTGCTAATTTCTTAAAGAGCTATGTGTCACAAATAGCTTACCGAAAAAATTGTCAATTACGACTAGTTTGCTGAAATTGTTTGTATCTTTTTTGAAAGAGATTGTTAGAATTAGGTATGTATTTGAATACATACCTAATTCCAACTATCTCTGTGGGAAATATGACTACTGCTAGTCAATGTGAATTAGAACGTATTAAGAATTGCACTTGCGTGGCTTATGCTTTTACTAATGTGAGCAGTGAAGCAGTGAGCTGTATGCATTGGTTTGGGGATCTCGTGGACCTAAAGGGTAATGACATCAATGGAAAAGATCTTTATGTCCGCGTTCATGACTCTGATCAAGGTATGTATGATATCTTGCCCAATTTCTGTTTATACATCTATGATTGATTAATATTAATTGAGATTAATTTGATGTGCAGTTGGTAATGGTAAGTTGACACATAAAAGCAAAAGTGTCATTGCAATTGCAGCAGCTCCATCTGTACTGGATTGCTTCTTATTTGCAGCTTTGGCTATGCCTTGAGGAGAAGGATGAGAAGCTTAGGTATATTACATGCTTTTGCTAACAGTACGCTCCAAAATCACCAAACGATGTCGGTTTAGCATGAAACTTGGCACACATGACCACCTAGGCATGAGAGACTTATGGGAGAAGACGAGACTCCAATCGGGTTCCCGGTTTGGGAGTTAGAGCCGGATTTCACTCTAAGCAAATTAGTTGCTTAAGAAATTTGAATTCGAGTTGTTGATGCCCCAAAATCACCAAACGATATCGGTTTAGCACGAAACTTGGCACACACAACTGCCTAGGCACGAGAGACTTGGGGGAGAAGATGAGACTCTAATCGGGTTCCTGGTTTAGGAGTTAGAGCTGAATTTCGGTCTAGGCAAACTAGTTCCTTAAGATACTTGAATTGGAGGTGTTGACACCCCAAAATCACCAAACGGCGTCGGTTTAGCACGAAACTTGGCACACACGACTGCCTAGGTACGAGAGACTTGTAGGAGAAGACGGGACTCCAATCGAGTTCCCGGTTTGGAAATTAGAGCCGGATTTCACTATAGGCAAACTAGTTTATTAAGAAACATGAATTGGAGGTGCTGACGCCCCAAAATCACCAAACGGCGTTGGTTTTGTACGAAACTTGGCACACATGACTATCTAGGCACGAGAGACTTGTGGGAGAAAACGGGACTCCAATCGGGTTCCCGGTTTGGGAGTTAGAGCCGGATTTCGGTCTAGGCAAACTAGTTCCTTAAGAAACTTGAATTGGAGGTGTTGACGCTCCAAAATCACCAAACGGCGTCGGTTTAACACGAAACTTGGCACACACGACCGCCTAGGCACGAGAGACTTGTGGGAGAAGATAGGACTCCAATCGGGTTCCCGGTTTGGGAGTTAGAGCCGGATTTCACTATAGGCAAACTAGTTCCTTAAGAAACTTGAATTGGAGGTGTTGACGTCCCAAAATCACCAAACGGTGTCAGTTTAGTACAGAACTTGGCACACACGACTGTCTAGGCATGAGAGACTTGTGGAAGAAGACGGGACTCCAATCGGGTTCTTGGTTTGGGAGTTAGAGCTAGATTTCACTCTAGACAAACTAGTTTCTTAAGAAACTTGAATTGGAGGTATTAACGCCCCAAAATCACCAAACGGCGTCGGTTTTGCACGAAACTTGGCACACACGACCGTCTAGGCACGAGAGACTTGTGGGAGAAAACGGGACTCCAATCGAGTTCCCGGTTTGGGAGTTAGAGCCGGATTTCGGTCTAGGCAAACTAGTTTATTAAGAAATTTGAATTGGAGGTGTTAACGCCCCAAAATCACCAAACGGCATCAGTTTAGCACGAAACTTAGCACACACGACCGCTTAGGCACGAGAGACTTGTGGGAGAAGACGGGACTCCAATTGGGTTCCCGGTTTACGAGTTAGAGCCGGATTTTCGTCTAGCCAAAATTATTTACTTAATTATCTTTGTAATTATATAGTAGTTAATTTTTTATGTTTTTTTGTAATTAAAATATTAACACATAATTATATTGTCATTAATTATTTTTATTTTTTGTTTTCAGATATTTCCCAAGTCGCAGTTTGCTTTTGTGGAATACAGGCATTTGAAGATTGCGATTTACTTTTATTTTTGTTATCCACAAAAGAATCATGAGGGAAACTTTTGTTTTTGATTTACGTTATTTTGAATTGTAAACAACATTATGTATTTAAACATTGTGTATGTATTATGCAATATTATGTAGTGAGATAATTTTGCTAATGTATTGTAATGAATGAATGCAAGAAATTTTTTATTATGGATGAATTGTTATTTTTATAGTGAAATTTTTATATTATTATGTAATTATTGGTTTCTTTTTCAATTATTTTTCATTTAATACAGGTAATTTTCATATTTTTAATAATTTTATTGAAGTTTTTTTTTTTTTTTTTTTTTTTTTGAGGCAGCACCACATTACCATCGCAAATAATATTGGCAGAATTGAGGTAAAGCCTTTTGCGACGGTACCCTTAGCCGTCACAAATACTCTTTTAGCGACGGGCATCGTGCTGTCTCAAATATTTTTTTAGCGACGGCAGGTACCCTGTTGTAAAAAAATTCTTTAGAGATGGTTTTTTTTGCCGTCGCAAATAACACCTTAAACGACGGGAAAATAGTGCCGTCTCAAAAAATCTCAGATTTTTTTCATATTAATGGCGATGGAAAAATTCCGTCGCAAAAAAGACAACTTGTTGTCGCAAAAAAAAGGGGGCGGCAACATGCCATCACTAAAACCTTTTTGCGACCCCCTTTGTTGCGACCCCCCACTTGCCATCGCTAAAAGTCATCTGCCGTCACAAAAGACCTTTTGAGACGGCATTTTGAATATTTGCGACGGCAAAAGTCAATTTTTTTTGTAGTGCTCAATCCGGCATGTCAGGACGTAACCTAACATTCCACACCACCATCTGGCCTTGTACCTGAGCATAAGAAGCCACCCTCGCCTCCCAATCAATCACAAGATAAAAAATCAACGAGAACATCATCTCCAAAGCCATCTCACCACACCACCTATCCATTTAAACCGAACTTTATCTCCACCCCTACCCTAAAACTAATTCTTTTCCAAAACTCCTCTAGGCCCAACCAAATTCTTTTCCACAAACTTCGCCTATGCGATTGTCTAACCTCCTCAATACTCCAATCCCCTCATCCCCAAACCATATTTAGCCTCCACCATTTTCCTCCACAATCGCTCCCTCTCTATCCCAAACCGCCATAACCACTTCCCTAAAAGAGCCAGATTGAAGGAAACCAAACTTCGAAACCCCAAACCCCCCATCAGCTTACGAGAACAAATCTAATCCCATGCTACTAAATAGTAATGAAAAGACGTAGACTTGCCACCCCATAAGAAATCCCGCTGTAACTTCTCTAACCGCTTTGCAACAAACACAAAAATGACATGAACTAACATAAAATAAGTCGGTATCGTTGAGAGCACACTCTTCATCAGTGCCACTCGTCCCCCTTTCGAAAGATATTGGCGTTTCTAGCCAACCAAACATCACTGCACCTTGCCCACCATCCCATCTCACATTCCTTTTGCCTTATACGAAGCACCCAATGGTAACCCCAAATAAGTTGTGGGCAATGTGGCCACCTTGTACCCCAAAAAAAGCAACCAATATCAATATACATGCCACCGCATCAACCAGAATCATCTCGGACTTCCCCAAATTCACCCGAAGCCCCGAAACTGCCTCAAAGCATAAAAGGACACACCTGAAGTAACCAATTTGACCCTTATAAAACAAATGAGACACCACCAAGCTAGTATGCTGAACCATGCCCACCTTGAAACCTGTCAACAAACCCCTCTAAAACGCACTAGATAACAAATGCCCCAAAGCCTCCATAATCAAGATAAACAATAACTGAGACAAAGGATCTCCCTGCCATAAACCTCTATTAGTTGGGAAAAAACCTGCTGGCATCCCTTTCACTAGGACAAACATCCTAACAGTAGATATACAAAACTGAATCCATCTCCTCCATAACTCTCCAAACCCCATCCTCTCCAATATATACATCAAGAACCTTCAGTTCACATGATCATATGCCTTTTCAATATCCAACTTGCAAATAATGCCTGCTTGTCCCTGCCGAATCTACAAGTCAACACACTCGTTTGCTACCAACACAGCATCCAAAATCTGACGACCACCCACAAAGGCATTGTAGGACTCTAACACCACCCCCTCCAAAACCCCCCGTAATTTATTAGCCAAGACTTTAGCCAAAAGCTTGTACACACTCCCTAACAAACTGATGGGTCGAAAGTCCGTAGTATCCTCCACCCCTCCTTTCTTTGGAATTAAAGCTATGAAAGTAGCATTAAGACTCCTCTCCAACTGTCTTGTTTGATAAAACTAAGCAAACATAGCCAACACATTTGTCTTCACCACTCCCCAACACAACTAAAAATGGCCCCAGACATCTTCTGCAAAGCCCCTAAAACCTCCTCCTTTGAAAATGGCCTTTCCAATATCTGTCTATTCGCTTCTAAAATAGCATTAAACTGAACACCATCCAACCCCGGCCTCCAAGTCCCACATTCTCCTTGAAATAAGTATGGATAGAAACTCATTATGCCAGCCCTCACCTCCTCCTTCGACGATAACACCACACTATTAACACGCATCTTCCCAATCTGATTCACCCGATGATGAGTGTTCGTCATACGATGAAAAAAATTTGTATTTCGATCCCTCTCTTTAGCCACAAACATTTATATCTCTATCAATATCTAACCTCCTCCATGTGAGCCACATGACCATACTCCTTCTTTGCCCATTCTCGGGCCACCAAATCGTCATCGGTCAAGCTACTCTCAACTTCCTTCTCATCCAACCCCTGCAACACCACCAGAATATTTGTCTTCTAAGTTTCCAACCGACCAAAAACCTCTTTGTTCCACCCTCCGCAAATCAGACTTAAGAATCTTTAATTTCTAAGCCAAGTAGTATCCTTCCCACCACAATCGAACTATATCCACAAAACCTTCTAACTGTAACCATATATTTTCAAACCAAAATGGCATCGGTCCACTCCGAATCCCACCACTATCCAACAACATTGGCTAATGATTTGAAACAGCACGCTCCAATCGTTGCTAAACTACCTGAGAGAACTACTCATCTCAATCCCTAGAAACTAAAAAACGATCAAGGCGAGAAAATACCTGACCTCCAAACCAAGTGAAGCTCCCTCCCTGAATCGGCAAATCAATCAACTCTAGATCATCAATCAACAATGAAAAAGCCCGCATGAAGCCCACTAATGGACCCAATCCCATCTTTTTCTCTGACCGATGCACCACATTGAAGTCACCCCTTACACACTAAGACCCCGACCACCCGAAAAACAATACTCTATAACTCTTCTCAAAAGAGAGCCCACTTTAACCGCCGCACCAGCCCATAAACTTCCGTAAACACCCACCGAAAGTCATCCTCAATACAGTGAGAAAGACATGATATCGAAAAACCACCCATCTCCTCCTTCTCTTTTTCAACCACCCTCCGATCCCAACATAAAAAAACCCCCCTAGCCACCCCAACAGCCAGCAAATATGTCAAATCCACGTACTGACCCCGCTGCACCTCCCTAACCACCTCTCCATCAACGTGCACCATTTTGGTCTCCTAAAGACATACAACATCCTCATTTGCCTTCCTCAAAATGGCCCTTAGCGTCACCCTCTTTCCCCTATCATTTAATTCACGCATATTTCAACATAAGATTTTTAAATGCATGGCAACAGAGATTGGCTAGCACATTCTCTCCTCAAGGCCTACCCCCTTCTTGTGAACGCCTATCATAATTGACAATACACTCTAGATTCCCCAATTCCCTTGCACTATTACCCTTTTTTCAATAACCTGTATCTGTTTCCCTAAAGGAGCACTCCCCCTCCATGATGCCTCAATAGCCGAAAATAGCTTCATTGTTTTATCCTCGTGTCTAACAAATGATACCCCAAGCAAATAACTTACCTCCTCAATTTGCGACAGCACCCAGTCAGACACCTCTCTTGGACCAAGAGGCTCCTCTCCCTCAAAACCAATCCACGTTGTCTCTCTGTCAGTCCCATACTCAGCTGTATCAAACTGCCATGTCTCCATCGCCAACGGATACAGAACCAGAGACAAATTTTCACCCTCATCCGCCCAATGACCTCCTGTTGCACCACAATCCATCCCAAATTCAGGGTCGATGGTACGGTCCGACCTCTCTTTCTTCTCGCTTCGAGCTTCTCTCATCAGATCCAGCATCTAATTAAGCACAAAGGTGACCTCGAACCATCTCTGTACTCTGTAAGATTGGGCTTGGAATCACATTGCGATGAGCCAGTAGTGGGGCTAGCACGATGTTCCATCGGTCAGAGCTTCGTCGTGACAAACTCTTCTCATTCCCTACTAGTGAAAACACCTCTATGAAGATCGAGCCTACACTCCGATGTACTAAATCAAAAACCTGCTTCATAAGCAGGTCATCCATTTTACCCGACTGTTACAAGTCTGGCCCAATAGAGTTAAGACCCAGTCCAGCCCTAGTGCCTCCAAAATAAAATCTTTTAAATCACCTTTTGGGCCCTCTTCAGACAGGCCCACGTGCCCAGCTTCCTCAACCTCTCTGTGTAGCTCGGTTTGGGCCTGAACTCTCATCTCTGGGTCTACTTGGCCCAACTATTACTGGGTCTGTGGTCTTCCAGCAACTCTAAGCCCCTGCCTTTTAAACCCAATCCTCTGTTGACCACCACTCCTGAATTCCCTAAATCACTGAAGGTCGAGATCTCCTCTGACCTCTCAATCTCTGAGAATGATTTGTCCTTCGCCATCTTCACCACTCATGTCGCCCTAGATTCGCACCTTCCATACCTAGCCGATTCTCATTCTACATGGCAACTGACGTGGGAGCATAAACCACCATCGACCTAGTTTTCGACCAGATTGGAAGTGTGTAATGCTATGAACCCCGTTGGATCAAAATCTCCAACGGAATCCCACTAACCATGCCTTAGACCTTCATCCGAACACACCCTAGCAACTCCATCGACTCATCGACCGCCACAAATCCTCCGCATCTATTTCCAATCGCTCGGTACACCTCAATGCCTCAAAAATGGATCGGGAGGCCCAAAACCTATATCTAGTAGCTTCGTGCCAAAACAGGTACCCTTTCATCAGCACAGAGTGAATCCAGCGACCACCAACTGGGAATCAGGTCGTGACCAGCTATCGTTTACCTCCGACGCACCACAGCATCCGCCTCTCGCCTCGACCAAGAGACAAATAGGTAAAACTGGCCACCAATTTGAAAAACCTATACTTTCGCCGATGACTTCCACCATCGATGCACTCAATCGATGACAACCATGGTTTCCAAACCTTTTTCCCCTAATACTCTTACCCTCTCCACTACTGCTTTCTCACTTAAAAGTTTGGGGTAGCTCTGCCCATGTAAAAATTCTAGTACCTAACAAAGGAAAGTTAGATGCAAAATAGATTCTTAATGGGTGAAAAATAGATGGAGCTAAGGGGTTTGGAAGTGAATACAGAAGGTATGATTGGGCTTTTGAAGCTATAGACTCATCTTGATCACAGAAAAGTAGAATTGTCTTCATGAGTTTTTTTGGATTTAATTATATGGATGATTCTCTGTTCTTTCATCTCACATTTCTCTACAATTAATTGGGTTTCTTTCATTTCTCTGTTTTTTCTCCATCCAAACTATAATCTTGATTTTTCTTGTGCTTGGTAGCGAAATTTTCTAGTTTGAACCTAGAGAAATTCTTGCGGAAACCAGAGAAATTCTCTAAAAATCCAGACAAATTCTCCGTTCAGTAACTCGTTATATATATATATATATTGGTTGTTGCTGTTACTTGTTTGGGTAATCGATTTGTATATTGCACGTTGTGATTGGGAAGGCAATCCAGAGAAAATCTAAAGAAAATCTCTAGACTAGAATTCAGAGAATTTCTCTAGCCTTTCCAAAATTTCTTTAGAGAGAAATTTTTTGGAGAGTTCGAGAAATTCTCTAGATACATGTATATTGGTTGTTGTTGTTGTTGCTCATTTGAGTGATCGATTTGTGTATTGCACATCATGATTGGGAATGCAGAGAAATTTTTTGGTTTAAACCCAAAGAAATTCTTGCAAAAATTAGAGAAATTCTCTGGGAATCTAGAGAAAATCTCTAGACTGGAATCCAGAGAATTTCTCTAGCCTTCCCAGAATTTCTCTGGAGATAAATTCTCTGGGAAGTCTAGAGAAATTCTCTTGATGGAATTTTTTCTGGATCGATGTTGAGGGACCTTAGACATTATGAAAATATTAGATATCCTTTATGCTATAAAATTTTAATACCAGAGAACCTAAGAAAAATTCGCTAAATTTTATTAGTTAGGCTAGATTTGTTGCTAGGGTTAGGATGAAATTACACATTTGATTATTTATATTTGTTTATATAACTTAATTCCTTCAATAAATATATGCTTTAATTGAATAAATATTTTTCTTACTCACTGGTCTATTTTTAACTAAAAATAATTAAGGTTAGATTTTCATTGTGTTTTGTTAGATTCAGTTTATGAATTGTTAAAAGAGGATATATATTGTGTTTTGGATTCAATGAATATTTTGATTTTAAGCTTTTGTTTGGCGAAAGAAAAATATGTTTTAAAAATAAATAAAAAGTACTTTTTATCCACAATAAAAGAGTTTGCTTACCAATTTATTGTGATGAAAAATTAAAGAATTAATTAATATGAATATTGTAAATATAATGTATGTGACGGATTCTAGTGCCCTAGTATTTCAATTATTTGATTAAATCCTTTTCAATATTTGTAATTTTATTATTGTCCATTCTATTAAAATTCAAGAAATTGTTAAATTAGATTAAGTCATTTATTTTAAGATTAATTGATTATTTTTAACCATCAAATCTCTATTGGTTTGACCTTATTTTTGCCTCATCTATACTCTGTTAGGGAAAATTGATAATTCCCCACAAGTAAATCAATCAATGGGAATAAAAACTAATGCGGAAAAATTAAATCAAAGGCAACACAAAAATTTTACGTGGTTCCCTCAATGTGAGGTACGTCCACGGGATCGAAATCCGATTCCACTATCAACCAAATAAGTTCCAAACGATTACAAACGAGACACTAATGGTCTCACAAAACCACCCTTAGGTGAATTCCAAATAATCACAAATAAATAAGAGGAAAGACCTCACCAAATAGATGAACCAAAATCTTCAGAACCAGAGTTATAGAAGACCCAAAATAACGAACCAAATCAACTTCCACACAAAGGAAACAAAAGCTTGAACAAATCAAGCACTGTTGACCAATCTTCCCCAATTGTCAATTCACCGGCACTATTCCCGAAACAGTGTATCAGCCGCCGTCCACCTTTTTTTGTGTGTAAAACAAAAATAATATATATATATATATATATTATTAAATCTTGAGTTTTTTTAATAAAACCCTAATTGTATCCAAATTGAATTGGGTCTCCACAAATATAATATATAAAAATATATTATACTTAAACCAAGCCAAATTAAAACTCTTTTTCCAAAACCAATTGGGTCCTACACTCCAATAAGGAAGTATACCCAATAATTCTCCCCCTACCGACTTAGGTGGAGAAATCAACCATACCCGCCAAAGTTCGACACTTTAAATGTTTGTCCCTCGACAAAATCTTTGTCAACATATCTGAAATATTATCATCTGTGTGAACCTTTTCGAGTTGTAACAATTTCGAATCTAACACATCACGAATCCAATGGTATCTTACATCAATGTGTTTCGATCTCGAATGAAAAGTAGAATTTTTACTCAAGTGAATAGCACTTTGACTATCACAATAAAGCACATACTTTTCTTGCTTTAAACCCAACTCTCGCAAAAATTTCTTCAACCATAACTCTTCTTTGCAAGCTTCCGTAATGGCAATAAATTCAGCTTCGGTAGTTGAGAGAGCAACACATTTTTGTAATTTAGATTGCCATGCCACAGCTCCCCCTGCAAAAGTCATCAAATACCCCGAAGTAGATTTCCTAGAATCAACATCACCAGCCATGTCAGAATCTGTGAACCCATCAAGCATCGGCTTACTATCCCCAAAACACAAACACACCTTCGAAGTCCCTCAAAGATATCTTAGAATCCATTTTACCGCTGCCCAATGTTCTTTACCCGGATTAGAGAGAAAACGACTCACCACACCAACGGTGTGAGCAATATCCGACCTTGTACAAACCATGGCGTACATCAAAGAACCAACTGTTGAAGCATAAGGAACTTTCAACATCTCTTCTTTGTCTTTCTCACTTGTAGGACATTGATTCGAACTAAGCTTGAAGTGACCCGCAAGTGGACAACCAACCGGCTTTGCTTTATCCATGTTGAACCTCTCAAGAACTTTCTCAATGTAGCTCTCTTGAGACAACCAAATCAGCCCCTCTTTGCGATCACGAACAATTTTCATACCAAGAATTTGCTTTATTGGTCCCAAATCTTTCATAGCAAAAGATTTACTCAACTCTAACTTCAACTTGTTAATTATGGTAGAATCTTGACCTACAATTAACATGTCATCAACATAAAGCAAAAGAATAATAAATTTCCCATCCGGAAAATTTTTCACAAACACACAATGGTCCGAAGTGGTTTTAGAAAAACCATTATTCATCACGAAAGAGTCAAATTTTTTGTACCATTGCCGCGGGGCTTGCTTGAGGCCATACAAACTTTTCTTCAATTTGCAAACAAATTTCTCTTTCCCTTTCTCCACAAAACCTTCTGGTTGCTCCATGTAAATTTCTTCTTCAAGATTACCATGAAGAAATGCGGTCTTCACATCAAGTTGCTCAACTTCAAGGTTCATACTTGCAGCCATGCCAAGTACAACTCGAATAGAAGACATCTTTACAACCGGTGAGAAAATCTCGTCAAAGTCAATACCTTTCTTTTGCCCAAAGCCTTTCACAACAAGACGTGCTTTGTACCTCAGATTCTTCCTATCATTCTTCAATTTGAAAACCCACTTATTTTTCAGAATTTTCCTCCCCTTAGGCAACTTCACTAAGTCATAGGTGTGATTTTCAAGTAAGGAGTTCATCTCCTTATCCATGGCCTTTTTCCAATCACCTTTCTTTGCATGTTCAATTGCTTCTTGGTAGCTCTCTGGCTCCCCTTGATCAGAAATCAACACAAATTCATTGGGAGGATACTTTCTTGAAGGTTGTCGGTCCCTTGTAGATTTCCTCAATTCAAGTTGTGGTGGCGGTTCTTGAGTTGGATGCTCTTCCTTAATTTCTGGCTCAACTTCATTAGGATTAGCATCATCCTCTACATCTTCAATAGGTGGCTGCACATCTCCCCCATTTTCATCATCAACTGAAGATGAAGGAGATGGATCCATGTCAATGAGATCACTAGTTTTTGGCTCCGGTTGATCACCTTTACCAAAGTCTTCAATTGTTTGGTCTTCAAGAAACACAACATCACGGCTTCGAATGACTTTCTTGTCGACCGGATCCCATAATCTATACCCGAATTCATCACGCCTATAGCCAAGAAAAATACATTGTCTTGACTTACTATCAAGCTTGGACCTCTCATCCTTTGGAATGTGAACAAAAGCTCAGCAATCAAACACTCTCAAGTGCTCATAAGACACATCTTTGCCAGTCCAAACTCTTTCAGGAACATCACCATTGAAAGGATAGCAAGGAGACAAATTGATCACGTCAACCGTTGTACTCATTGCCTCACCCCAAAAGGATCTTGGCAATTTAGCTTGTGAAAGCAAACACCTTGTTCTTTCTATAATGGTGCGGTTCATCCTCTCGGCAACGCCATTTTGTTGAGGAGTCTTCTTAACTGTCTTTTGGTGCCGAATACCTTGGCTGCGACAATACTCATCAAATGGCCCAATGTATTCACCACCATTATCTGATCGGATGCACTTCAATTTCTGCCCTGTTTCTCTTTCAACCATGGCCTGAAAATGCTTAAAAACTTCTAAAACTTGATCTTTAGTTTTTAGTAGAAAAGCCCAAACTTTCCTTGAATAATCATCAATGAAAGTAACAAAATAAAGTGCACCACTATGTGTTCTAACTTTCAAAGGACCACAAACATCCGAATGAATCAACTCCAAAACATTTTCTTTTCTAGAAGTAACATTTTTCTGAAAAAAAACTCTATGTTGTTTACCCGCCAAACAATGAATACAAGTTTTAAGATGTGTACTTTTCAAACCGGGTAGAAGCTCTTTCTTGAACAAAACTTGTAGCCCTTTTTCACTCATATGACCAAGCCGCTTGTGCCATAATTCGGTAGAAGTATCATCTTCAAGTGCATTGACAACACCTTTACAAATTTTTCCTTGCATCGAATAAAGTGTATGAGTCTTCTTACACTTAGCCACCACCAAAGAACCCTTTGTGAGCTTCCATATTCCATCACCAAATTTGTTGTTGAAGCCTTCATCATCTAGCTTCCCAGTAGAGATCAAATTGAGGCGAATGTCGGGAACATGCCTCACATCTTTAAGCAACAACTTGCAGCCCAAATTTGTTTCCAAGCAAACATCACACATGCCAATAATCTTGGACAAACCTTCATTACCCATTCGAACAGAACCATAATCTCCTTTGGTGTAGGTAGTGAAGAAATCAACTCGAGAAGTCACATGAAAAGAAGCACCGGAATCAATCACCCAATTACTCTCTTGGCCCACAAAATTGATGCAATCATCTTCACAAACGACCATGAGATCATCGGTAGTAACTGCCGTTGTGTCTTCTTGCTTCTTATCCACACTTTTGTCACGCCTTTTCTCCTTGTTCTTGAGCTTTCGGCATTCTCGCTTCATGTGCCTTTTCTCATGGCAATAATAACACTCAATGTCTTTCTTTGAAAAAGAACCATCCTTTGATTTGTCACGGTTTTGATCACGACCATGAGGAGTCTTACTCCTCCCCCTTGTTTTGCTTCGGCCTCTCACAAAAAATGCTTCTGAATGAGAGGAACTCGCTGATTTTCTTCTAGTTTCTTCATTCAACAAACTACTGGTGACTTGGCCCATTGTGACAACTCCATCGGGTGCCGAATTACTAACTACCACAACCAAAGTCTCCCAACTTTCGGGCAAAGAACTAAGTAACATCAAAACCTGCAACTCATCATCAAAAATAATTTTCATAGAAGCAAGTTGGTTAACAATACTTTTTATTTCATTCAGATGTTCCGGAATAGGGCTACCCTCTTTATATTTTAAATTGACCAACTTACGAAACAGAAATGCTTTATTTGTGGCTGATTTTCTATCATAAAGACTCTCTAATTTTTTTCCATAAATCATGTGCCGAAGTTTCAGTAACAACATGATGAAATACACTGTCATCAATCCATTGACGGATAACACCAACGACTTTTCGATTAAGCATCTTCCACTCATCATCTTTCATACCTTCGGGTTTGCCACTATCACCCTCAATGGGCCCATACAAGTCTTTACAAAATAATAGGTCCTCCATTTTAGTTTTCCAAGTTACCCAATTGCTTCCATTGAAGCTAGACATACGACCCACATTCCCCTCCATTGATTTACACAAATAAATAGATCCAAATAAACCGTAAGCTCTGATACCAGTTATTAGGGAAAATCGATGATTCCCCACAAGTAAGTCAATCAATGGGAATAAAAACTAACGCGGAAAAATTAAATCAAAGGCAACACAAGAATTTTACGTGGTTCCCTCAATGTGAGGTACGTCCACGGGATCGAAATCCGATTCCACTATCAACCAAATAAGTTCCAAACGATTACAAACGAGACACTAATGGTCTCACAAAACCACCCTTAGGTGAATTCCAAATAATCACAAATAAACAAGAGGAAAGACCTCACCAAATAGATGAACCAAAATATTCAGAACCAGAATTGTAGAAGACCCAAAATAACGAATCAAATCAACTTCCACACAAAGGAAACAAAAGTTTGAACAAATCAAGCACTGTTGACCAATCTTTCCCAATTGTCAATTTCGTGCACTTGTGAGTAATTAAAATTGATACATAAAGAGAACACAAGAAGACATCAACTGATGCTAAGTACTCAGTTGCACTAGAAGCATAGAAGCACTAACATGCAATCGAGCCAAAACCATTCATTTTGCATGCTAGACTATATCGCGACAGTGGCTCCATACCCTAACCGAAAGTAGAGAGTGGAACACATGTATAACTGGTGGGAACAAGCAAAATGGTAAATAAATCTTTTGTGCTCAATTGTTGGAGCCATAGCAGTTCTCAATTAATTGTTAAACATCTTTTGTGTTTGGCTTATGTTGAATGCTTTCAACATGGATTTGCTGTAGTTGAGAACTTGAGAGAGTGAAATTGAACAAATGAACTACTATTATTCAATAGTCCCTTATACGAACCCCAATTTTCTTAGTCAAATGTAAAATTGTTTGATTATTTATGTTCCCTAAACAAACAAGTACTATTAATTAGGCTACCAATCACTCAACTAAGCCATGAATATTTCTCCATTGAATCAACTAGTACACTTCAAGGTTGTTAAAATCGTGATTCGATGGTTCGATAATATAAGCAAATCGATCCAACTAGCATTTTGGATTGCACTTACGGTAGGATCAGCACATGATTGTTACAAGATCGTACAAGATCTTTACAGGATGGCAACTCCAGCTGATTTTGTTTAAAAGGGCATTTTGCTAGTTTTAAAGTCAAAATACGTCTTTTGATGTGTCGTTTGGCAACTCAATATTTTAGTTTAAAAGTTAAAAAATTATTAAAAAAATTAAAAAGCCAACATCTTTTATCAAAAAATCAAATGTCCTTTTTTCTTTACTTTATGGATATCTTTTCGTAAAAAATTAAAAAAATCCCAAAGTTGCTTGGTTTCAATTTTCCAAAAACACTTTTTAGAAAATTTTATTTTCTTATTTTTCGTATTTTTTTGTTTTTATTGAATTTTTTTAATATTTTAAGTAATTTTTTTACTTTTTAAACACACTTAACATAACTACACGTAAAAAGTAAAAAAATTGTAAAAAAAATCTTTTAAAAATTCACTAAATATCAAAAATATAAAAAAATACAAAAATTCAGTACATTTTTTATATTTTTATGTATTTATTAATTTTTTAAAAATATTTTTTCACAAGTTTTTTACTTTTTAAATACATCTAAGTAAGGTGTACTAAAAAAGTAAAAAAAATGTTTAAAATTTTAAAAATATTCACTAAAAATAAAAAAATACGAAAACTAAAAAACTCAATTTTCAAAAAACTTAATTCAGAAAACTCAAACTAAACACAATATTTTTAACCTCGTATTTTAGAAAAAATAAAAATAAAAAATTACTAAAATGTATCTTTCCAAACGAGGAAGATTTTGGTTTGTATCTTAAGATACAATTTTTAAGAAAAAATTTTAAAATTTTATTTAGTTCAATTTTTTTTAAAAAAAATTTCAAAATCATTTTATCTCTCCTACACATCAATCAAATACTTTTTCTCTCTCCTTTCTTCTTCCCAATCAGTTTTTCTCTTACACACATCCACTTAATTTTAACAAAATATCAAATCATCCCAAACTCTTAAGGTGTGTTTAATTTGTATTTTGAGATAAATTTTCAACTAAAAAAAAAAATTTGGAGAGAGAGTTTAGAAATTTTTTTTGGTTTGTTTCGTTGTATATTTTGAAAATATTTTGAAGTTTGGGGGTTTAGGATAATTTGATATTTTATTGTAGTTGAGTATATATGTGTGAGAAAAAAAGTGATTAAGAATGAGAGATGAGAGAGAAAAAGTGATTGATTGATATGTAGGAGAAAGAAAATGATTTTGGAAAACAATTTCAAAAAATTAAAACTAGACAAAATTTTGAAAAATTTTCTCAAAAATGATATCTTGAGATACAAGCCAAACACACCCCTAAACTCCAAAACTATTTTCAAAATGAATAAAGATTGAGAGTTCTAATGATGTAATAAGGAGTAGAGCCCACATGTGATATGATGTGTGTGTCTATATTTTTTTTGGGTGATGATTGAGACTCCCTCCAATCACCACCCCCACACACACGTGGCGGGTGGTGATTGAAAAAAAAAATGGCCAATCAGGTAAAAAGGGGGTCAAGAGGGTGGAAAAAAAAGGGAGTCCAAGTCATTATTGATTTTTTTTTCCCCCTCTTATCACATAATTAGAGCTTTCTTTATAACTTTAAAATTAGAGCCCTCTATCATTATTGTTTCAAAATATACAATCAAACAAATAAAAAAAATTTCTAAACACTCTCTCCAAAAAAAAATTTAAAAATTTTGGGTGTGTTTGGTTTGTGTTTGTAGAGTAGTTTTTAAGATAAAAAGTACGAAAACTTGTTTGGTTTGCCTTTTTTCAAAAATGATTTTGTAAAATTGTTTTGGAGAGAGAGTTTTTTAAAAAATGATTGATTTGATGTGTATGAGAGAGAGAGAGTGATTTTGGAAAGTAGGTAACCAAACAAAATTTTGAGATTTTTTTTAAAAAAAATTTATTTGGTCTGATTACTCTTAAAAATTTATTTGTAAAGAATTTTTCCCAAAAATTTTCTGAAAAACAAATCAAACAAGGCCTTTATCTCAAAGAAAAATGCTTGGGATCTCTAATTTAGAGGTACCACTAGTGATGTGGCAGTGGGTCCCCCGCTGCCACAGCCAATCATGTGTCTTGATTTTTTTTTTTCTTTTTTTTTTTCCTTTTCCACCTCATTAGAGGTGGGTTTAGAGATACCCTTTTAGAGGTCTCTAGCATTGTTGTTATCTCAAAACACAAACCAAACCCAACTTTACTGTCTCCAAGCTAGAGAGCACATTCCATTAGAGCAAACACACCCTTACTCTCTCCAAGCTGACGGGCCCATTCCGTTAGGGCAAGACAAATTGGGGAAATAGAGATTGGACCTCAAAATTCAGATTTGCTGGAACTGGAACCAGGTACTCCTCTTCTTCTTCTTCTTCTTCTTCTTCTTCTTCTCTCTATTCGAATTCGAATCTGCTTTTTTTCTTCTTCCGACTTCTTTTTTCCTCCTCCTCTTAGCTCTGTTCGACTGTGTTCTTTTTTGTTTGTTTGTTTGTTTTGTTTTTTTATGTTCTTTACTCTTTCTTCTTCATTTTTTTTTTTTCTGCTTCTTCCTCCTCTTCTTCATTTTTTCTGCTTCCCTCTTATGTGATTGACTCTGTACTGTTATTTTTTTTTATTTTTTTCCTTCTCTACTACTTTGGTTCTTTTTCCCTAAACTTATGCTGAAAAAAATAGTTCTTTTAACGAAAAAAAAATTCAGCACAACTCTATACAAAAACAGTTATTTTAACCCCAAAAAAAAAATTTTGAGTTGGATGACACCGTGGGTGATGATGATGATTGTGGTGATGACATTAATGTCGATTGCGGCAATGATGATAATTTCAGCGATAATGATGATTTATTTTAGTCTTTTACTTGTTCTTCCCTTGTTTAGTTTGTCTTCTTTTCATTAAGAAACAATGAGAATGTTGTGCAAGTGCTGGTATTTTCTTTTATTATGTTTTTTATTCCCTTTTTTGGAAAAAAAAAATGTTTGAATGATACCTTGAATTGATATATTTCTTTATTATGTTTTCTTTGTTAAGAAAAGATCTAGAATGATAATTTAAATTCCTTATAAGTGAGAATGCAAGGATTTGAACCTCGATCTACTCATACTAAACTTTATAATTCAGTAATTATGAAGCAAGTATGATAGCTCTACCATTTCAGCTACATTCCCACGTTTTTTTGGGTCATTCTATATACATTTTGATAGTATTACATACAAAAATTATTATTATTATTATTTTTATCATTTTAGTATCCTCAATCCGATCCGGCATACCCCCAAAACAATTCTATGTAGGATACACTTCTCTTATTAGAACTATTTCATCTTTTCATGGATTGTTCTGTTGTCAAAGTATGAATAGCTATGCTTAATCGAATATGAAATTCTTTAATTAGATCTATTTCATCATCTGGTGTCTTGTTCATGTTGTCAACTATGAAAATGCGTGCTTAATCACATGATTATCTAAATCCAGTTATATTTATCACCAAAAAGAAAAAAAAGGATCATCTAAATCCAGTGATTCAAATTCACATACAGGTAGTTAGTATAATTTTGTCATTTGCATTTTCACATTAGACACATTATTTTGTAGTGTTTGTGTGCATCTATGCATTCATCTATGTCACAAGGTTTTTTTTTCTTGTTAAGTGAGAATTTTGTAGAAAATAAAAATAACACAGAAAATATGAGGGGCATACCCCCTGCTACATATATAAGAACTCTATAACAGAAAATATATATATATATATATAAATCAAGGTGAATAAATCTGAGGCTCCCAAGTTAAAGATGGTATGTGGGATAAGCCAATTGTTATCGATGGTCAAATTTATTTTAGTATGTTGCCGCAACATAATGAAACTAAGAAGCTTTAATGTGAGCGTCATGTATAGAGGTCTACGGCCAAGTTCTATTTGAAGAAGCTTACATTATGTTACTTTATTGAAGCATAAATCTTCTTGTGATGCTTTTAACTTTGATTCTTTCCATCTTGCTATCATGAAATTAGTATGTTTTATTTGGTGAGTTTGATTGGTGTTTATACTTCTTCAGATATGATGGTCGTTCCATGGTTGACATGGATTCCACATCTTTGGGTTCAACTAGTCTATTCAGATACTCTTCATAAGGAGGGGTTTATTGGACTTCTTCCCAGAGAAATCATCATTGATATCCTTAGTAGACTCCTAACTGATTGTGTTTTAGAATGTCGAAGGGTGTGTAAGAAGTGGTTGGCATTAACTTCAATGCCATATTTTGCTTCTAAAAGAGCTGCAAAACGAGATGATTTATGTGTGTTCTACCATGCACTGACAACGGAAACCCGAGTTCTTCATGTGCACCAGAAAGCTAATTCTTTTCAATATAACATACTTACCATTGGGGATAAGTTGTGGAGAAAACTTGATTTGGTCTCTTACCGGCCGAAGTGTTTTGCAACCCCAACAATTGTAAAAAGAGATTTGTATTGGATGGTTAAACACACATGAAAATGAATACAACGCTCCTCCTTGCAACAACTCCATCATGAGGTTTAACATGGGCACTGAACACTTTTGTTCTATGCCTCATCCAGGAAAGGAATGTCACTCACGGAAAATGCACGAAAAGATGCGTCTCTTAAAGATGGGAGTGAAATTATGTTTTGGTTATTTGGATGCAAGATTAATTGATAGATGGGAATTGGAGGATGTTAAAAATTGGTTATGGGTAAAAACATACAAGGTTAACCTTGATTGGGATGTGAATTGTTACCCTTTTGTGTTTAGTGTTATTGATCCATATTATTTGAACTTTGAAGTAAAGCTTTTGAAAATCCAAAATAGTGAGTTGTTGATGGATTGGTATTCAAGAGGATTGTTTGCATATCATTTAGATCTGGGTACCATCAGAAAAATTGATAAAGCAAGGATGAAGAGGCCTGGGTGGCTGCAATGCAATTGAATACTATCAAATATTCTCATGGAGCAAGGATGAAGAGGCCTGGGTGGCTGCAATGCAATTGAATATTATCAAATATTCATGTGGAGTAAAAAGAGTAAGAAAGTAAGAGAGAGTCGTGTATTAATGATATTTCGAGTTCAGTGCTAGTTTGTATGTCATTTTTTATATTATATACAAGGATGAAGAGGCCTGGGTGGCTGCAATGCAATTGAATATTATCAAATATTCATGTGGAGTAAAAAGAGTAAGAAAGTAAGAGAGAGTCGTGTATTAATGATATTTCGAGTTCAGTGCTAGTTTGTATGTCATTTTTTATATTATATATACACAAGTAAATTAGTGGAATTTTTTTTTCTTTCTTTGCATTTTAAATATATTTTACAATCAATCTTAGTATTATAGATATTTTACAACTAATAAACTTATTCATCACTAAATCGGATGTTTGTGCCTGCTGCACAACAGACTTGCTGTGAGATTAAGTGGCGCCGTATTGATGCTGCTGTGTGTCAAGCACCTGTGTGTGCATGTGCAAGGCATAACATCCATTTTTAAATTATTTTTTTTATTTATTATTTGATTAAAATCATTTATATATGATTTTATTTATAATCAATTACTTTTATTTTTAAAAAAATTATAAATAAATTTCATTTTACTGTGTTTTAGTAAATTTTTTTTTTTTTTTTTTTTTTTTAAATGATAACAATTGATTCAGCATAATACACTTGAACGGGGGTTGGGTCAGTTTTTATATTTTTCAATATTTCACAAACACCAAAATTGAAATATAATGTAAGGAAATACTTTATGACACATTTTTTGTTTTATTTTTTATGATTCACGGCCCCGTATATTTAATGTGTATCTCATGATTATTGTATTTGTTGACATTTATATTAAAAAGAAAAAATTCACGAGCAAATTATACCAGTAGTTTATGTACTTTAGTTCTTGTGTCATTTTAATTTATGTCATTTTAATTAACTTGATTTTGACTGTCTAAATTTGGTCTAATTGGATACTTTTGTTAGCATTCTTCTATAAAAATATGTACATGAATGGCATGTGTCATACTTTTTGGGTCAAAATTATAAATTTGATTAATTCAGTGAAATAATTTCAATCAATTCAGTGATAATTTTTCGGGAAAAAAAAAAAATCCTAATGACATTATCAATTATACTAGATTGACATAAAATCAATGGTCAAAGTTGAGCAAATTGAAAGTAGGATCAAAATGACATAAGGAATAAAAGGTAAGCACTATTAATGTCTTAGTCACTAAAAAATATGATGAAACTTTTGACTACTAAAAGATTTTGTTCCTTAAAAATATATTTTTTAAAATTTTTATCTCTAAAATTTTAATTTATTATAATGAGCTATAGTAGTTAGAGAATTTTAGTTAATCACTATAGAATTATGTCATTTTCGCTTTAGAAGAGCATTTTTTAAGTCACACAAGACTAACTGATTTTAATTTCACAAGTGTCTAATAAAATCTTAACACAAAAAAAAAAAAAAACAAAAAAAAAGGAATAAATTACACTGCACCTCTTATCAGTGTTTGCCTTTTAACTAAGTCAACAGAAAATGTAAAATTAATTTATTACCCCAACCTAATTATCCTCAGTAACTACACCCCCTAATACTTAGTTCTTTCCAAAGCTACAACTCACCATCGACTATTTCTCTCGTCACTCAAACAGTTCACCATAACCCATCAAAACTCTTACCACTTTTGCCTCGCTGCCACCAAATCAGTACTCAATCTCCACCCCACAGCCATGCTCTTTTCCACAACCACCACCAAATTGATAAGATTCAAATTTTCAGTTATGTTGGTTGAGTTGGGAAATGAAAAAATAAAAGAGCACAAGCAAATCAAAAGACAAAAAATGTGATTATATTTCTCTACACACTTTCTTTTCTTACGTGTTTTCCATTATAATCAAACAAAAAGTGAGATTGCATTTCCTTTTCCCTTTTCATTTCTCTCATCAAATTCTCCAATCAAATACAGCCTTAGGAAATGGGTGTGGAGCTCCTTCGGCTTCCAGAGACAATTTCACAGAGGGGTGTAATCGTGGTCACATCAATTCACATATAGAATTTATATACTTGATTAATTGCTTCAAACATGTAATTTTTCTTGAACACTAGAAACAAGGAAATAATGGGAAAAGGTTCTGCTTTTAGAATTTGCATAGGCCATCAGTTGCTTGGTCAAGCTTTGGGTGATAAAACTGTTTATTCAAATCGCATCTGGTTCATACAGCTAGCAAGTTGTGAATTGTGTCTCTATTTTCTCTCAAACACATATATTTGCTTGGAACGATAAAACTAATTTAAAGTCGGTGGCTGTGAAACCTACTTCTCTTTCTTTTATTTTTGTTGAAAATTGCATGTCTATTACAGAAATTTTTTAAAATGAAATATAAATAAAAGAAAATTTTTATAGTCTTGGGTTATAATCTACATTGTGTTAGCTATGGTTTATTGTAATTATTATTTTAGTTACGATTGAAAAAATTCTATTTGATATTTAATTATGACTCATTATTTTGTTTTTAATTATGATTAAAAATATTTAATTATAACATTTATAGTAACTAACACTACAAATTAGGGGTGAGCAACGGATATACCGATCCGTCAAAACCGACCGAACCGAACCGATCCGCCGCATTTTGGACGGATGCGTGATGACGAGCGGACGGTTGCAGATTGATTTTCTCCAATCCGTCAATTTGACGGACGGATGGCGGATTTGAGATTTTTTTGGCCGCAACCGAACCGCCAAACCGCCAAACCGCGAGCACCCCTAATAATTTATAAGATTTTGTATTTTCAATTTGTTTAAATATTATGTTTGTGTTTTCAATTGAAAAAGAATTTAAATATTCTATTGAAAAAAAATTTCAACTTGAATATATTTTTTTAATTGAAAAAAATAAACATATTATTTATCTATATTTTTTGATTTTTAAATCTAACTCTAAAAATAATAAATAGAAAATATGATATATGCTGGTTGGTTTTTGTTTTCAAAAATATATATAGATGTAACAATATAGAGACATACAATCTCTACTACTGCTCTGTTCATGGTTTTGGTGGTTTGAATTGTTATTATATTTTAAGAACCACCGATTGTAATATTTTATATGGATGAATCATGCTGTGATTGTAATATGTGGATGATGCATGTAGTGATCGTGATATTCTAAAATTTTAAACTTTCTTTCTTTAGATAAGGCATACAATGATTGTAATACTTTTTTAAGTCATTGACTGCAATACTTTTTTTTTTTTTTTTTTTTTGAGGAAGTGCACAAGTTGAATTATGTTGAAAATTTATAAAATTTTAAACCGCCAAACCGCCAATCCGCTCAATCCATATCCGCCGGATTGGCGGACGGATGCGGATTGATTTTCTCCAATCCGCCAATCTGACGAACGGATGGCGGATTGGAGGTTCCGTGGCCGCAACTGACCCGCGCCCACCCCTACTACAAATATCATAACTATCTTATAGTATTGTGCAATAATCCTTCATTTTTAGTTGTTCTGTTGATTGCGTTGATATAGTTTTTCTTTTTTGTATATATTTTTTTGAGAAAATGATATTTGTATTAGGTGGTTCATACAATGGTTGACATCTATCACGTGCTTGCAAGAAGAGGAGAAGAAAATACAACAACAGAGGGGAACAAATGAGGGTAAAATTGATATTTAAAAAATTTTAGTGGCTGACAATAGCAAAAACTGGTAGTTCATGTAACGGTCAACTAAGGGGAGGGGCTATTTTTAATGTGACTTCAAACCATATAGAGGGGGATTGTAATTTTCAAAAGATAGAAGGGGAATCTGTATTAAACCCAAATCTTAAGGGGTATTAATGTAATTTACCCAAAAATTACATATATATATATATTCAATGTTGTGCTTAATGCACAATTCCATCAATACGGTACCACATAATCTTACAGCATCCTGCTGTGCTTAAGCCGCATAGCAGACACCCGATCTCACTGAATCTTATTACTTTTTGTAAGAAATGAAATAGACTTGATAAAAGAATTTTTTCTCTCACTATTTTTCACTCAACTTAGATCAACCTCTACACGGTGTCAATCTCAACCTCTATCTTCAACTGCTGTTTTTAGTTCCACTCCTCGCCCATATCATTGGATGTTGTTGACACAAAAAAATTGAAGCAGTTTCAGTCAAAAATTAAAGAAATGTAAAACAAGAATAAATTCCTCTAAAATAATTCTACATCTTCATTTAGGTTGTATTTGGTTAAAGGATTGAATGAGAGAAATGAAAAAAGGAAAATGAAATGCAATCTCATTTTTTGTTTGGTTAAAATGAAAAACATACGGAAAAAAAGAAAGTGAAAGGAAAATGCAATCTCACTTTTTGTCTTTTGAGTTTATTTAGGTTCTTTTTTTTTTTTTTTTTTTTTCTCTCTTTTTATTTTTCAACTCAACCAAACATATAGGTCGGAATTCGAATTCTATCAATCATTTCTTTTTTTCTTTTTCTTTTTTTATTTTTATTTTTATTTCTCTTTCTCTTTCTCTTACTGTTTCTTTCATCAAATCCTCCAACCAAGAAATGTTGCCTCCACTAGCTCAATGCAGAGGGAAGGGTGAATTCAATTTGGCATGCTGTAACAACAAAATTAAAAGTCAGTTTTATTAAATTCGTGGCAGAGGTTCTAAGAACTTGGAAACGCTAAGCTCAAATTTTTTTTCTTTTCAGAATTTTAAAAACATTTACTGGTTATCCTTATTCCATAAAAATTAAAATTAAAATTTAAAAATATATATTTAATGCAATTTCAAAAGTTTCGGTCAGCACTAAAAAAATGAAAAAATAATTCACACTACCTCTCTTAAAATAAAAATCTATACCTTTAATTAAAAGGGATATAAATCCCATGCAATCACAGCTTTCTATTTCTGAAAATAAATCTAACAAAAAGAAACATTTTCATCTCACATAAAATCTATATTATAAAAGTTATATAGTAAAAAAAATATCTATAAATATCGAGATTTAATAAATTTTAATTGTATATTAATTACTTCCTCTCCCCCACCTAAACAAATTTAGTGGTTAATCAATATGTGTTTTTAATTTATTTTTTTGAAAATATAATAATAAAAAATTTAGTTTATTAGTTTCTCTCCCCCAACCCAACCCATACATTCAATATTTTTTTCCCTTTAAAATATATAAATAATATGTGCAATTTACTAAAATAAAATAAAAAATTACAAATAATTTTATGAAATATGTTCATTGTATATAAAAATTAAAAATATTATTTAAAAGAGCACAATTAAATGAAATTTTAAAATTAATAGTTAAGCCTCCGTTTGGGAAGTGGGTTGGCTTTTTGGCTTTTTTGGCTTTTTTAGCCTAGGCTTAAAAGTTTGGTTTGGGAAGGGCTTTTTGACTTTTTGGCTTTTTTGACTTTTTTTGTGAGAGAGGAGTGTAATGATTATGGGTTGGATGTGATGTTTTGTTTTTTCTGGCTAAAAAAGCCTATTTTGTCTTTTGTGGCTAAAATAGCCAAAAAAGTCCAAAAAAGTTCTTGCCAAACGGAGGCTTAACTTTATAAAGAACAAAATAATAGTATAAGACATTTCTTTTTAAATTTTATCGGTAATGATTTCTATTATGAAAATTTTAAGTTACAAATATTTAGGATTGAATGGCCTAAAGAATAGATTTTTTTTAAAAGTTTTGTAATTTGAAACCTTAAAACTCTAAAAGCAGTCTTTGTTAAAAAAAAAAAAAAAAAAAAAAAAACATTATTTACAATACTATATATTAAAAGGATTGGATTATCTCATTTTGATTTTTTTTTAAAGTTATAGCATATTGCATTTTTTTTTAGTTTTGTAATGGTTAAATAAGTCATATTGTCTAGTAATTTTGTTAGTCTTATTAAATTTTTTTTTTAAACTTTCATTTAGGAAGATTTTTTTTTCTTTTCACTATTTTTCATTTTTAATATTTTTTTTTAAAAAGGAAAGAAACTGAATGAAAATTTTATTTTTAATTTTGTGTAACTTAGACTACCCAATTTTTTTTTCTTTTTTTTTTTTTAAAAAAAAAGATAGATTTTGAAGAAAAAAAATTCAATATGATGAATTAAGTCCGGGAGTAAAAGGAATAAGATTTTCTTTTTGGTGTTGGTGGGAGTGAAGTGCAAATAACTGTTGGTGATTCACAATGAGAGGTTTAAAACTCAACCAAACTGAAATTTAAATTCACTAAAAAAATAATTCTGAGAAAAAAAATACAAACAGAGCATTCTTCCTTTTTTTCTCCCACACATTGAAACCTTACAATAATAGAGCTATATATAGATAAAAACATACAATGTGAACGCATTTATTGCAAGTACAACTATCAGTATGAAATCATTTAATGCGTATATGGCTATCAACCAACGCATTGAATTTCAGCCTCCATTTTTGACAAACAATCAAGATTACTTCACAACACCCCCCCTTAATCTTGATTGTCCGTACTGCTTCATCCCGAGCATTATTTTCATTCTGTTGAATAGATTATTTTTCAATGGCTTCGTGAAAATATCTACAAGCTGATCTTGAGATTTGCAAGGAAATAATTCCACCTCTTTATTTTTCACATGCTCTCGGATAAAATGATAGCGGGTGTCAATATGCTTACTTCTTTCATGATAAACTGGGTTATTTGCCAATGCAATTGCTGAGCGATTATCAACATAGATCTTAGTGGATTTTTCTTGTGGAAATCCCAAATGCTTCCGCATGTTCCGTAATCATATTGCATGAGACACAGCTAAGTTGGCTGCAACATTATAACGATCCCGGTATTCCTTTTACTGTACAGTTGTATTTCGGACTCGGTTCCGTGGAGTTGGTAGTTGTGTCTACCTTGTTGTCATCCTTTAATGTCATTTGTTTGAATTTTAGGATGTGTTGGACTTGTCTCGAGTGGGTGGATTGAGTCTTGGTTTAAATTCTTCTTTTTGGTATTTTGGTCTTTTCGCTCGAGCGGGCCTTGAGCGCTCGAGCGGAGATTACATACTTCCAGTATCTTGTGCCCCTGCAAAACTTCTGCAGGTGTGATTTCTGCGCTCGAGCGGACAGTGCATTTCTGGTAAAAGTTCTGGGAGGGGGAGATTCACGCTCGAGCGGGCGAACTTTATTTTTGTGTCTTAGCGCTCGAGCGGGACTTATTGCGCTCGAGCAAACCATGTTTTCTGTGTCTTTACGCTCGAGCGGTGTGTTCTCCGCTCGAGCGGACCTGTCGTATAACTGAGAGTGGCTGGGCATTTTAAATCACTTTTTCACTTTCTCTTCTCTCCCCTACTTTTCCAAAAACACCATTGTTGAGCTTCTCACTCTAGAACTCTACCTTCTCTCTAGGTATTGATCTAGTAGGAGTGGTTTGCTCACCTTTGGCCTTTACAAAAAAGTTGTTGATCGTCGAGGGCTATCTTTTAATCTGAAAATCTCGGGATTTGGAGCATTTTGATTTTGGTCTTCATCTCCGTTGGAGCTCATCTTTTGAGGTAGGGATATCCTACTCCTCTTTATGGACTTTGTCTTTAAATTTTAGCATTTTGATATGTTGGGTGTTGTTGGGTAATTTTGAGAAACTTTGGGCCTTTTGTGTAATTTTACAAAAGTTGGGGTTTTATTTATAATGAACCTAGAGGCATGTTTGGTATAGAGACATGAGATTAATGTTGGAACATTGATAGAAATGGAATCTTAGGGTTGTTTTGTGAATTATGGTAATTTACCCTAATCGGTTTAATTAATTAGTGTATATAATTAATTAAAGAAAATGAGGAATTGAGTTGAGAATGTTGAAGTTGGGAATGTATGGGACTAAAGGGTGCAGTTGAATAATTCATTGTTCACCTAGTTGAAATGTTGATATATTATCCATTTGTGCATTTATTTCCTGTTTAGAGATAATTGCTTTGGACTACCGGTGGAGGGTAGTATTGATTGTTGTAGACAATGCATGATGATTAGGCGAACTAAAACTAATCAATTGGATGTGTCATAGAGTATGACGGTCGGTAGAATACATTAACTTTACGTATTGATTGATTGTGCATACGACCAATGTGTTTATATGCATTATGTGTGGACGGTTGTTGGAATACATTGACTTTTTGTGTATTGATTGATTGCGTATATGATTCTGTGCTTATATGCATTGCTTGTGTATGGGAGGAGATGGGGGATGCACTCCACAGTTTAGGGGAAGATAGGGGATGTACCTCTAAACCGGTTAATGGTTATGGGAAGATGGGGGATGGACCCGGGGATGCAGCTCATATGCTCTCCCATTGTAGTTATGATACAGCTCTTATGCTTATCTATTGAAGTGTTGATACAGCTCATATGCTTATCAATTGAAATGTTGTTTGTTTGATTTGATATAGCACTAAAATGTATATCGTTATCAATTGTGAAGTATAGAAATGTTTCTATGTTGAGTTGATACAGCACCAACATGTGTATCATAAGTAAAGTATGGAAGTGATTTATGTGTTATTGATACAACACCAAAATGTGTATCCACCTTGAATTTCAAAAGTGTTCTAGTGGTGAACTAAAATCTCCTCAAATGTTTTGGTCAGAGTACTGAGCCTTGTTTTCAAACTCAAGGTTGAATAAGAAATGAAAAGTGAAGTGTAGCATAGACTTGATTGTCATGGAGTTGAAATAAGATGTAAATGAATGTATCAGTGTTGACCATCTATCAGTTGCTAATCTTTTAGTCATTGTTCATAGTTGGTTTAGTGTATTTCTACTGGGCTGTGGCTCACCCTATATGGGAACATCATTTTCAGGTGCAGGTAGCATGCCACCTCTAAGGACATCGCTTGGGAGGCTAGAGGCAGGCAGACGTTTGTGGTTTTGTTATCTTTTGTTGTATTACATGTAATTTCAAGCCAAGGGCTTAATGTGTATTTGAGATAGTACTCTCCTCTTTGTAACCAAGTGTTAGCTTGGAAAGCTGTAAGCCCATAGGGCATTTGCTTCTGTTGCTAATATGTAATGCCTCTTGTAAAGAATTACTCTATTGAATAAAATGATGTTTGTCTCTTGTGTCAATGCATATCTAAATTGATGGGTTTAAATGTTATTATTTTGAGGGCGTGACAAAGATACTCAGCTTCACAAGTCGATAATGTCACAATGGCTTGCTTCTTGGACGACCATGTGAAGGCTGTATCTCCCATAAAGAAAGTAAATCCCGTAGTACTTTTCCGTTCATCCAAGTCACGTCCCCAGTCGCTATCTGAGTAGTCAACAAAACTGAAATTATCAGTTGGTTTATAGAATAAACCATCATCGACTGTACCTTTGATGTAGCGAAGAATCCTCTTTGCTGCATAAAGGTGTGACTAATCCGGTGTTTCCATATATCTGCTAATCAGTCCTACTCCATAGAGTATGTCTGGCCTGGTGCAAATAAGATAGCGAAGACTTCTAACTAGGCTTTTGAAATAAGTTGGATCCACATCACCAGCCTTCGTACCTTTTCTGAGCTCCACTCCACTGTCTACAAGAGTGTCCACTAGATTGCAATTCTCTATTCCATATCTCTTGAGAATTTCCTTGGCATAGCCACTTTGGGAAATAAAAATTCCATCTTTTCTTTGTGCCACTTCAATGTCGAGAAAATGAGCCATCAATCCAATATCTGTCATTTCAAATTCTTGGAACATGCTTCTTTTAAAGTCTTTGAACATGACTGGATTGTTTTCGGTGAAAATTAGATCATCAACATAAAGACAAGCAAGCAACATGCTTCCATCAGCTTCCTTCTTCAAATATAGTGCGTGCTCATATGGACATTTTTCAAAACCATTGTCATGAAAATACTGATCAATTCTAGTATTGCATGCATGCGGAGCTTGCTTCAATCCATAAAGTGTTTTCTTCAATTTGTACACTTTGTCTTCATGCCCATTTTGAACATACCCCGAAGGTTATTCAATATAGATTTCTTCTTCAAGGAAACCATTAAGAAATGCAGATTTCACATCAAGTTGATAAATCTGCCACTTGTGCTGGGCAGCCAAAGAAATCATTAGCTTGATAGTCTCCAATCGGGCAACTGGAGCAAACACCTCTCCATAGTCAATTCCAGCTCTCTACTTGTAACCTTTTGCTATTAGCCTTGCTTTGTAGCGTTGCACTTCGCCTTGTGCATTCCTCTTTGTCTTGTATATCCATTTCACTCCAATGGGTTTGTGCCCCTTCGGTAGACTGGTAAGCTTCCATGTGTCATTTTTCTCAATGGCATGAATTTCTTCATCCATTGCTTTTTTCCATTTATTTTCTTGGATGGCTTCTGAGAAGGTAAGTGGATCATTATCTGCGAGTAGACAGAACAAATTTAGATCTGCTTCTTCTGTAGCTTCATATATCTCTTGCAAATTTCTCATTGGTCTTGGTTATTTGATGATGCTGCTAATGATGATGATGATGATGATGATGATGATGCAGCACTTTTGTGAGAAACTGGCGATCTAGGTGCAGGTATTCTATGTGGAGGAGTTTGTGGCTCATCTTGAACTTCTCTTGTGATTTCAACTGAAGCTTTTGATGTTTCATCTTCAAGAATGAGTTCTGTATCTTTAACAACTTCATCTTGATTCCAGTTCCAAGCTTCCTCTTCTTCAAATATCACATCTCTACTCATGATCACCTTTCTGGTAATGGGATTATACAACTTGTATCCCATTGTTCTATCTCCATATCTGACAAGGATACATTTTTCTCCTTTATCATCAAGCTTGGTTCTTCTTGCTTCTGGAATCTTGGTGTACGCAACACACCCAAATATTCTGAGATGCTTGACGCTTGGCTTATGTGAACTCCAAGCTTCTTCTGGAGTCATAGAACGAAGGCTCCTGGTTGGGCATCTATTTAGTAGATACCCAACACATAATACGGCTTCAGCCCAAAATTGCTTGGGCAGTCCCTTTCCTTTCAACATGCTTCTTGCCATATCTAAGATTGTGCGATTCTTCCTTTCAGTAACACCATTCAGCTGTGGTGTATAGGATGGTGTTGTTTGATGCTTGATTCCATGCTCTTTGCAATAATTCTAGAAAGCATCTGATGTATATTCTCCACCTTGATCTGATCGCAATGTCATGATGTAGTAGCCGCTTTGCTTCTCTACAAAATCTTTGAATTCTTTGAAGATACTGAACACCTCCGACTTTCTTTTAAGAAAATACACCTATGTCTTCCGGCTATAATCATCAATGAAGGTGAGAAAATATCTATTTTGTCCATTTGACATTGGCTTCAATGGACCACACACATCAGTGTGTACTAGCTCCAGCGGCTTTGTTGCTCTCCACTTCACTTCTTTGGCAAAGCTAGCTCTGTGATGCTTGTCAAGAATGCAGCTTTCACAGACTTCATTAGTATGAGCAATATGAGGGAGCCCTTTCACCATATTTTTGCTTGACAACAGCTTCACGCTTCCAAAGTTGAGATGTCCAAACCTCAAATGCCATAGCCAGTCTTTGTCTTTGATGATGGCACTTAAACACTTCGCAGCATCATGTTGGATGTTCAATGCAAACATCCGATTCTTGGACATTCTCACCCGAGCAATCAAATTACCATGATTGTCTTTGATGGTAAGATGACAATCTTTCATGTTGATGTCATATCCTTTCTCTAGGAGTTGTCTCATACTTAAAATGTTGTTCTTCATGGCAGGAACATAATAAACATTAGAGATGTAATCATGATTTCCATTCTTGAGCTTGATCAGAATATTACCTCTTCCTTTTCACTAGAGTCTTTGAAGAATCACCAAATGAGACTTGTGCTTGTACAGTCTCGTCAAGCTCAACGAACAGCTCTCTTTTACCACACAAGTGATTACTGGCTCCCGAATCTAGATACCAAACATTGTTTTGATTTTCAGTGTCTCCATGGTGGACAAACAGGACTGTAGGTCCAACTTTGTTTGTTTCCTCATCGGCAAAATTTACTTGCTCTCCGGCTTCTGTTGTTGCTCTACTTCGGCATTCATTGCTATAATGCCCGAACTTGTGACACTGGTAGCACTGAACATTGCTTTTGTCAAATCCTGGTCAGTTGTTGTAACCACCTCCTCTACCTCTTGCTCTTCCTCTTGGAGCAAAGTGTGGTTGACTTCTTCCTCCTCTGGCTGGACCTCTTCTGCCTCTTTTTCGAAAACCAGAACTTCGGTTATTGTAACCACGACCTCTTCCTCAGCTTCTTTGTGATGTTCCCCCTTGCTCGTTTCTATTATCTCTAAAAGACAACTTTGATTGAAGAGCTTGCTCTAGAGAACTTGAGGGAGTTTTCTTGTTGATCCTTTGTTCATGAATCTCAAGTGTGCCCATCAACTCATTGGTGGTCATGGCACTGAGATCCTTGGACTCTTCTATTGCTACAACCACATGCTCGAACTTGGGACTGAGTGATCGGAGAATCTTCTCAATCACTTGAAGAGATTCCATATTCTCTCCATATCTTCTCATCTGATTAACAATGGTCAATGTTCTATTGAAGTACTCAGAACTTGACTCATTTTCATTCATATGCAACATCTCGAATTCGCTACGTTACACCTGGAGTCGAACTTTGATCGTCTTCTCAATTCCACGATGTGAATTGCGAAGAATACTCCATGCCTCTTTAGAGGTTGTTGCTGCTGAAATCTTCTCAAAACTTGACTCATCAATGCCTTGATAGAGTAGATACAAGGACTTTTTTTTATCTCTCTTCCTTGAATTTTTTAACGCCGTCTTCTGAGCATCATTTAAATTTCCTTCATCTGTGAGAGTAGCTGGCTCGTCATATCCTCGATCCACTAACTCCCACAAATCTTGTGAGGCTAGTAGGACTTGCATTTGAATACTCCAATTTTCATAGTTCTCCTTGCTGAGTTTTGGAAACTGGGGCTGAAAGAAGTTTGTGTTGGCCATTAGTTGTCTTTAAAAATCTGTAAATTTTTAGAATGGAATTTGCAAATTCTGACCATACAGACGTGTCTGGAACACTCCAAATAGTTGGAAAGCACTATTGGATCACCAGAAATAGACTTCGAATGGCTCAGATCAAGCCAAAACAAGTTGAACGGTTCATATCTGCGGCTGCAACTTAGCCGTGTCACATGGAATTAATCCTCGGCGTGCTGATGTCAGCGGCTCGGTCAACGGCGCAGTTAAGGCGGCTTGGTTAGCGGCGTGACTCAGGCTCGGCTCAGTCAACGGCGGCTCGGTCAGTGACTTGGCTCGGCTTGGTCAAAGCTGGTCAGGGACTCAGATGACGTCAGGTATTTGGTGCGCGCGCATGTGGCGTGTGCTTGTGCGTGGGATCACGCATCTTCTTCCTCTGGCAGTGTGTGCTGCGTGTGAGAGTGTCGGCGCGCGTGAGAACGGCGTCAGTGGCGCGTGTGGATTCGTTCAATCTGCGTTTTAGACGCAGTTTTCACGGTTGTGCTCGTCTCGTCGGGAGCTTCAAGCTGATGTGATCAAAAATGGATTTCGACCATTTTGATTTCTGGGCAATTTTTGAAAACACATTCTGTTCTTGAAAATTTTGCAGAATGTCTGCAAATTCAAACTACCTTCGGCTCTGATACCACTATTGGTGGGAGTGGGGTGCAAACCACTGTTGGTGATTCACAATGAGAGGTTTAAAACTCAACCAAACTGAAATTTAAATTCACTCAAAAAATAATTCTGAGGAAAAACATACAAACAGAGCACTCTTCTTTTCTTTCTCCTACACATTGATACCTTACAATAACATAGCTATATATAGATAAAAACATACAATGTGAACGCATTTATTGCAAGTACAACTATCAGTATGAAATCATTTAATGCGTATACGGCTATCAACCAACATATTGAATGCAGCAACCAACGCATTGAATTTCAGCCTCCATTTTTGACAAACAATCAAGATTACTTCACAACATTTGGGTGGGGACTAAGCTGTGACAATTTTTAAAATTTTCACTTTTTAGCTTGGTTTATGATTTTTTTTTTTTTTGGACTTTTAATATTTGAATAATGACAATTTTTTTTCTTATAACTAAAAATTACTTAAAAAACCTTAGGCACAGGAGGCCTTAATTACATATTTGGTGGGCTAATTTTAAATGTTCAAAAAAAGTACTCATAGTTTTATTCAAAAAATATATATAACCCAACCAAAACAAGCCTTAAGTCTAATTAAATGGGGTATTCAATATATATATATATATATATAATTCAAATTGTAATGTGAGGAACTTACTCTAGATCAAATTCTAAGGATTTATATAAGTATCAATTCGTGCAAAACTCATTACTAAAGCTATTCCAAATTTTAACCCTAAACTAAATTCCAAATTAATTTCACATGTGTAATACTTTTTTTTTTTTTTTGTATGAATAGAGTTTTTCATTAAAAGTATATGAATGACTTTCTTTCTTTGATTGCACTTTCAATGAACAAACAAAATAAAAATGAAATGTGAAAATGTGAAAATAATATCATTGTAAAAATATTAAATTACTCTACACCAATAAACAAATTATACACTCTAACGAAGTTTTATTGAGCAAATCATATACTCTAATGGCGTTTGATTGAACATCACTGTAAATACATTAAATTTAATTACTCTAAATTAATAAACATATTACATATTCTAATGGAGTTTTATTGAGCACTACTGTAAATATATTAACTCTAATGAACGAAAACATATAATAAAGTTATAGATTAATTGTATACTTGATATAAGCTTTAAGTTTAGGTGACTAAGAAAATTTTGGTTGAGATACACCAAAGTTTGAAGTTTTCACAATTTTTATTTTTTCTCAAGTTGATATATGTGGAGTTTGGGTGGAGAGGCATAAATTAAGATGATACATTTATATACAAAGCTAATACTTATCTGATATATTGAAATGATAATTATCTGATTTTGTTTTATGTAGAATAACTTTTATCATTTGAAATTTGAATACTTAATCCTTTAAGGCTAATATTTTGTTTGTTTGTTTTTATTTTAATAGTCATTCAATTATTTAGTTTTTAAAGGATATTGATTTTTTTTATTAAATAAAATGATATATGATCTAACAAAAATTGAGTATGCCATTATTTTAGTAATTTTAAAATTAAAAAATCAATATTATCTTATATATGTTAATACTTATCTGATTGTAATACTGAAATAGATTGGTTGAAAAATATTCTTATTTATTTTTCCATAGCGTTATTTATTTAATTATTTTTTATGTTCATATAAAAAATGCAATTATTATTATTATTATTTTTTATATATAGAGAGAGAAGAATATGGACAGATAGATTAGTTATGAGTAGAAATCTATTAGTTAAAAAAATATTCTTATTTATCTTCTTATAGCTAAATCTTTTTTATGTTCATATCAAGAACTTAATATTTTCTAACTCATTTTTATTTTCATCTTTAAAAAAAATAATAAATAATTAGAAATTAGGAAAAGGACAAATGAGTCTAGAGGGCTTACTATGTAGGAAAGAAAAAGCTAATTTTGAATGAGAAGGCAGAATCAAGATTTTCAAAATTTTTGAAAACTTATTACATTTGCTTATATATATATAATATAATATAATATAATATATATAGTATAGTATAGTAAAGATAGATTATATATGATTTTTTTTCTTAAATAAAGTTAAGCATATTATCTCTTATAACTAATTTAAGCATGTTTAATCACTCACCACAATTCTCTTCCGTCTTATTATCGCTTTTCCAATTTTTTAAGTTTGATCATTGTTATTCAGACATAAAAGTTAGACTCATTTTCTAGACCACAAAATTATTTTTTTTAATACAAAATATTATAAAATAAAATTAATTTATCGTATTTATCTGAACTCTATAAAACAATTTCTATTAAAACAAAAATAGTTCAATAATTTTAAATTAACTATTAAACTTTAATTGTTAAAAGAATGTCAAATTTTGTTAAGAATATTATATTCTCTATATTGGTTAGGTGACTTGTCTACTAAATATATTTGAAATAGGGGCATCAATCGGGTTAGAGTCATATTGAGCTGAACTGCATAGAAAAATTATGTATCAACTAAACTCCAACACAGTATTAGGATTAATATAGCCAGTTAAACCCAATCTGGAAAAAAAAAAAAAAAATTTCAAACCCGCTCAATTAATCCATTATACATAGACTATTATTATTATTATTATTATTATTATTATTATTATTATTATTATTTAGGGTGTGTCATGGAGTGCTTTTAAATGAATGTCATTTTTAATAATAATTTCAATTTGGACCATTAGCAAAATTCAATAAAAATCCCTTAAAAAATTTACTAAAAATAAGAAATTCAATTTTTTTTTTAAAAATGAGTTAAACCAAATAAGGTATTAATTTTTCATTTTGTCTCGTTGAGTAGAATCCAAAAAATATTTTTAAAGATTTTTTTTAAAAAAAAAAGTTAATTAAAAATAAGAAAAAATTACCAATAAGTCATATTTTACTCTTAAGATTACTATTGAGTCTTATCAAATTTCTTATTTGTCATAAAATATTCTCAAAAGGTTCATTCCTCTATAATGATATATTTTATCCTAATTTTACCCCTCATTTAATATAAAAAAAATTCATAAATCTTTTTAATACATGTAAAATTATATTTTTTAATTGTAAAAATTATTATATTATATTAAAAAAATCATAAATCACAATAATAAAATTACCAATAAGTTCTATTTTGTTTTAAAAATTACTATTGAGTTATATCAAATTTCAATATTAATAAACAAGTTCTATTTTTATTTTATTTTATAAATTGTTATAAAAAGTTTTAATTATTTATAATAGTATATTTTTATAGCGACCCCGGTCTTTTCCCATTGGATTATTGTATCTGGACTTATGTTCCGTGGATTCTGTTGTCATATTATTGTTGTTGTCATCCTTTAACGTCATTGTTTGAGTCTTAGGGTGTGTTAGACTTGTTTCGAGTAGGTGGTTTGAGTCTGGGATCAAACCCCAGATTTTTGAAGTTTCGGCCTTTCCGCTCGAGCGGACCTTCTTGCGCTCGAGCGGAGATTGCACACTTCCAGTAGTTGTGAACCCTGCAAAACTTCTGCAGGTGTGATATCTACGCTCGAGCGGGATTTCTGAGCTCGAGCGGGTTGAGCTCGAGCGGTATTGTTGACGCTCGAGCGGGTAGTGTGTTCTTCGCGTGGGTTCTGGAATGGGAGAATCTACGCTCGAGCGGTTAACATTGCGCTCGAGCGGACATTGTTTTTGTTCTTTACGCTCGAGCGGTGTTTTGTGCGCTCGAGCGGGACTGTCAAGCTTAAATACGCAGCAGCGTGTTTTAAAACAGTTTTTCAGCCTCTTTCAGTTTATAAAACCCTAGGTTACGAGTTTTCTCTCTCCCAACTCATCTTCTCTCCTAGGTTTCATCTATTTAGAGTGAGTATCTAACCTAGTTCCTTCATTAAAAAGGTAGAGTGAGTCGAGGGCTTCCATCTAATCTGAACGGTTGTTGATTTGCAGCACTTTGGAGTTTGGGCTATCATCTCCGTCTTCTTCTTTTTGGGTTCTTGCTTCGAGGTAGGGATTTCCTACTCCATTTATACGTTTTAATCCTAAGTGTTGGTATTTTGGTATGTGGGGGTAGTTTGGTAATTTTGGGAGAAACCTTAGGGTTTTGGCTTAGATTAATTTGTATAATTAATTTAAGGGAAAAATGTGGAATTGGGTTTAATTCATGAAGTTGGGAAAATTATGAGATTAATGATATAGTTGGGTAGTTTAAATGCTTACCTATGAGAATGTGGATTTTTACATTCATTGTTGTATTTATTTCTTGTTTAGAAATAACTGTTTTGGGCTATCGGTGGAGGATAGTCGTGATTGTTGTAGACCTTGCATGTGGCTTAGGTATAACTGGAATTAAGTCACGTATGTTGACTGTTGAATTAATACAGACCATTACTTGTATTGATTAGGTGTTGTATATGGCAATTGTGTGTTTCATTGCATGTGCATGTTGTTTGGAGAAGATAGGGGATGAACTCCACGGTTTAGGGGAAGATAGGGGATGTACCTCTAAACCGGATTTGTTGGGAGGAGATAGGGGATGGATTCCAGTAGCATCACTCATATGTGTGCTTATTGATAATAGCAATATTGCTATTTGTTGTTGATATGATACATCACCACCATGTGTATCAGTTGGGAAGTATGGAAGTGGATTTGCTTAAGATTGATATAACACCAGCATGTGTGTTTATTTTGTTATAAGAAAGGTTTAACCTGATTTGTTATCCTTGTTGAGTTGTTTGGCCAGGTTCTGAGCCATGTCTGTATAAATGGAAAGTGTATTGTGTCATAGACGATAAGTCATAGACAACGTAGACATTAGTGTCATGAAACTGGGAATTGATTATCTTGTGTTAACCACGTATCGAATGCTAATGCTTTAGTTAATTCTTATGCTTGGTTTAGTATTTTTCTACTGGGCTGTGGCTCACCCTATATGGGAACTTCATTTTCAGGTTCAGGTGGTTCACTACCTCCAAGGACTTAACTTGTGAGGATTTGGACTCGAAGACTTGCTTTATTTTATCTGTTTTATTTGAATAACTTGTAAACTTTCAAGCCTAGGGCTTTATTTGTTTTAAGTTAGAACTCATGAAATTGTGTCCAAGTGTTGGCTTGGCAAGATGTAAGCCCATAGGGCATTTATTATGATGTTTTTATTTTATGATACACTGATGAATGAAATAAGATGCTTTGTTTCCTTATAATTCCGCATGTTAATATTATGTATTATGGGTTTATTTTTGAGGGCGTTACAACTTGGTATCAGAGCGTACCGGGTTCGAATACTTTGGGTACGTGGGAAGTGATTAGAATCACAATGGGTTCGTCTCGTTTGATAGAGACTTAGTGTAATGTTATATGCTTATGTGATAACATGTTTATGTGACTATGTGGGTATGGAATGTAGTTTCTAGGATGTTGACTGGACCCTTGAGTCTCTGAAAGTCTTGTTGGAAAGGCACTTGATCAATGTTGTTTCCAACCGGAACTTTAGTGGCGCCTCGGGACTATCATTATCCAGGAATGAAATTCGTAGGTGCTTATGTGATTATGTGCTTACATGGTGTGATTTATTGTTGTCCAATGTATTAGGACGTGAGTGTTATAATTTTGGCACATTATTTAGAGTGCTAACGTCTTTATTTCCTTTATTAGGATGTCAGGACGAGGACGAGGTCGTGGTAGGCGTGGTAGGCAGGCCAGGCAGGAAGTGCCTATACCGGAGGAAATTCCGGCAGTTCAGGAGGGTGTTGGCCAGGCCAATGTGGCCGAGCCAGTAGGACAGCAGTTTATGGGCGTGTAGACACCCCATTTTTGACCAACCTTAAGACTCAGACGTCACCGATTGAGCGCTCGGTGATGTTGCATTTTGTGCTCGTTCAGAAATCTCAGAGTTGCGGCTGAGCGCCCTGCCTCCGGACTTCCGAACTCTTTTCTGTGCCTTGTCTCGGTTTGCGAACCAGACTCGGTTTTCTCTGTTTTCTTTCCTGAGGGGAGGGAGTGGTCCTGTAGGCTATCTCTCAGTGGCCGTGAGCTACTTTTCGTGGCCGTACGCCATTTTGTCCATTTCAGAGCCCGGTTCCCGGTTTTCGGAGCCGTCAGGCCGTGTGCCTCGGTTCGGGACTGCCCAACCATCTCCGATTTCTCTGGTTTTTGGCAAGTACCTCTGTTTTATCATACTGAGGGACACTGGGGCCTCTGATACCCACTTCGCAGCGGAACACCACTTCCGGTGCCCGGCAGCCCATTTTCGGGACCCCAAACTGCGCGGTTTTGGTCCCGAGCATTCATTTCGCATCGGTTTTCTCCGGTTTTTGGCGGGGACCTCTGTTTTATCGTTCTGAGGAACACTGGGGTCTCTGAGACCCACTTCGCAGCCGAACACCACTTCCGGTGCCCGGCAGCCCATTTTCGGGACCCCGCGCGATTTTGGTCCCCGAGCTTTCGTTTTTGTTCAATTTTGGCAGGTACCTCTGTTTCATCATTCCGAGGAACACTGCGGTCTCAGATGCCCACTTCGTGGCCGAACAAAATCTTTTTTTTTTGCCCTCAAAATATCTAGATATTTTGCCCTCAAAATATCTAGATATTTGGGGAAAGATATTTCCACCTTTTTGGCCATAAAAACCAGCAGCTTCCAGCTGGTGGGAGTGAGAAAAAACCCTTTGAGAGCTCCATACACATCTCTCCTCTCCCTCTCCATTTCCGAGCTTCAAACATCCAAGTTCTAGGCCATTTCTTCATCAACTCCAAGCTCTATCATCACCATACCATTTCCAGCAGCAAGGGAAGAATTCCAGCAGCTAGGAAACATCCATTCTTCAAGCAAAAGGCAGCCAAGAAGTTGTTTACAAGGGTAAGTCCTCTTTCCCTCTTTTCTAGCCCTATTTTGGCTCATTTCTTAGACCTATTTGCTTGTGGTTTTGAGTTCCGAGATTAACTGGAAATGTCACTATTTTGAGGTGTTCTTCATGTTTGTTTAAGGTCTCAACATCATTTGGGGCCCCTATCTAATGCTTGTTTCAATATCTCATCATATGCCATTGTTTTTGCAAGCTTTTTTTGACTCATGAATGATCTGATTTCGAGCCTGATATAAACTGTGAGTGGGCTTATTTTGAGTCCCTCTTCAACATTGAATAAGGGCTCAACCATGTTTGGCTTCTCTATCATGCACTTCCTTCGAAATTCCTCTATTTTACCGTAAAATTGCATGATTGTTTTGGCCTATTTGTGATCTGAATTGGAGCATGCAACATACTGATATTGTGCTTATTTTGAGCCCCTCTTCAACATTGAAGAAGGGCTCAACTTGGTTTTCATGCTCTATATGCCATGTGATTTGAATTCATGTTCTATGCCTATTTTGCATGCTTTGTTAGGCTTATTTGGCTTCTGATTTCAGCCTTCATCAGGCTTAGAAAGTGCCTTATTTTGGTCCATTCTTCATGCTTTGTTAAGAGTCTTAGGCTATTTGATGATTGGTTTTGGTACTTCCTTTGTATTCCTCCATTTTTTCCGTAAAATTGCATGCTTTGTTAGGCTTGCTTAGCTTCGGATTTCAGCCTTCATCAGGCTTAGAAAGTGTCTTTTTTTGGCCTATTCTTCAAGTTTTATTAAGGGTCTTAAGTTTTTTGGTCATTGCTTATGGTACCTCTCTTTATAGCCCTTATTAGCTCATTGTATTGCATGCTATTTTGAGCCTATCTACATGCTGATTTTGGGGTTGTCATTCACTGTAAATATGCATATTTTGGGCTCCTCTTCAGTATTGTAGAAGGAAATTTTTCATTTTGGGTTTTTCATATACCACTTGCTTTGTAATTCCCCTCTTTTCCCGTATTTTTGCATGCCATTGTTGCCATATCTATGCTCATAATTTGGCCATGTTTTGTACTAAAAAATGATATTTTTGGGGCTGCCTTGCTACTGTTTTTGCTGTCATGTGCCAATTTTGCATGTTTAGCATAGCCGTAGGCCATTTCGGGCACTTAAACTACATTTCGGGATGATTTCATGTGTTAATTGTCATTTCGCATCATTTCGGGGCTGTTTTCCCCTTTACTTAGAGTGCTGAAATTTAGTTTGCATGCTTGCATATCATTTCCCATGTCATTTCATGCCTTAATGCATTGCCTCGGTTTGCGTGCCCGTCGGCGCGCACTTCGAGGCACTCTGATTTGATTGATCGGCAGCTTGTGTGAGTGTGGCTGAGGCCCTCTCATGTTGGCGTAAGCCCAATTTGCATTCCGTATGCCATTTTATACATTCCTCGGCTTGCGTGCCCGGGTGCACGCATTTCGAGGCATCTCTTTTTTATCCGACGGCATCTGATGTGAGTGTGGCTGAGGTCCACTCATGTGAGTATAAGCCCAATTTGCATTTCCATCTCATTTTATCATCGCCTCGGTTTGCGTGCCCGTGTGCACGCATTTCGAGGCACTTCGGTTTTTATCCGATTTGCATCTCACATCATCGCCTCGGTTTGCGCGCCCGTGTGCACGCATTTCGAGGCACTTTGGTTTTATCCGATTCGCATCTCACATCATGGCCTCGGTTTGCGTGCCCGCGTGCACGCTTTTCGAGGCATCTCATTTTCATCTCATTTTCCTAGTATAGCGCATACCAGGTTGTATCTTAGATTGCATTCATGAATTTTCTCGGTTTGCGTGTCCGTGTGCACGCATTTCGAGGCGCCTCATTTTCATCTCTCGGCATCCCATGTGAGTGCGGCTGAAGTCCTCTCATGTTAGTGTAAGCCCGATCTGCATTTTTCATGCCTGTACATCACCGCCTCGGTTTGCGTGCCCGTGTGCACGCATTTCGAGGCACTTCTTTTTTATCCAAAGGCAGCTTATGTGAGGGTGGCTGAGGTCCTCTCATGTTGGCGTAAGCCCAATTTGCATTCCGTATGCCGATTTCATTCCATTTTGTCATCGCCTCGGTTTTGCGTGCCCGTGTACACGTATTTCGAGGCACTTCGGTTTTATCCGATTTGCATTTCGCATCATCGCCTCGGTTTGCGTGCCCGTGAGCACGCATTTCGAGGCACTTCGGTTTTATCCGATTTGCATTTCGCATCGCCTCGGTTTGCGTGCCAGTGTGCACGCATTTCGAGGCGCTTTGATTTTATCTGGTTTGCATTTCATCATCACCTCGGTTTGCGTGCCCGTGTGCACGTATTTCGAGGCACTTCAATTTTATCCGGTTTGCATTTCATGCCATCGCCTCGGTTTGCGTGCCCGCGTGCACGCTTTTCGAGGCGTCCCATTTTCATCTCATTTGCATAGCATTGTACATGCTAGGATTGTATATTAGTTGCATTTCATGCATATCATGCATATTGCACGGGAAACGAGGCGCGTTTTGTACTCCGAGTAACGGAACGGGTCTCAATTCCCAAGTCACCGACACTCCGGATTATCCATGATGGAGTTAGGTTTTGTTGTAGCATTCATATGTATTCATCCTATATTGAGTTGTGCAATTCGGCTCCTCGGCCATCATGCATCGATATGCGTGATTGGTGGCACGAGGATCGAGGCATGCATATATTTGTGAAATACATTGCTATGCCCTTTTCCTTCTCTCTGTTGCAGCAAAACCCAGAAACAGCAACTTTTCGGGACTTGGCGCGTATTTCGAGAAAAAGTGTAAACAGAGGCTAATTGGGGCATCCCAGTGGATTTCAGCGCCAAGACAGCCCAACATGCATCATTCATCAGAATCGAGGCAGCCCCCTGGCCTACACGCCATTTTACAGTTTTCTTATTTAATTTGTTAATTAATTAGAAATCTGTAATATTCGTTTATTCGGGCTGTAATATTCTTTTATTCGGACTGTATTATTTATTCGGACCCTCCGAGCGAGGGCAATGCTGTAATAAGGGTGTGTGAGTGTGATGTATGTCTTCCAACCCCCATTTCTTTCTCCCTTTTATTTATCCGCTTACAATGGTTAGATATGGGGCATATTTCAATTAGCATACAGCATGACAGCATGTTTGCATCATTCATCTGTTTTGCACGCACCGGGCTCGGCGCATCATACAAACTGCATCTATATTTCAATTCCAAGTTGAGTACTTGATACCTGTTGCATCTCATATGCCATATTTAGAATAGCCGAGCCTGCTATAGTTTGCATCTTTGCATGTGTTACATTAGGCAATTCTGTGTATTTAGGATCATGCATGATTTCTAACCGGTTCCTGTTTTGGCTTGGAGTACTCGGTAAATTTTATGCTTTAGCATCCTTGCATGCGTGTGAGTGTTGCCATGAATAGCATGCTTACCATGAGGCTAATTGCTTATGTGATATAACTGCCTTGAATGCCTGTGGGTGGAGGTTGAGTTATTTGAATTGGGACAATGCATTGACTGTTTGTTTTGAAGCCCACTAGATAGTGGCAAAATCATGTTTTCTAAGCCCACCCGAGGGTGGCAAATCCGCATTTTAGCCTACCTGCGGGTAGCACCTTCACACCATTTTCAAACAAACAAACATGAAATGTTTTGTTCCAATTCAGACGGCCCAGTCTATACTTGTTTGCTGCGAGCATCACATAGTAATCTAGGCTAATAACCGGAATAAGAACTCACAATGTTTTCAAAAACAGATATCATGGTTAGTAGAGGCCGGTCTTTGACCGGGCGAGCGGGGGTGCTCACGATGTGACCTTCCCCAATCGTACCCAAGTTCCCGAGCCGAGGCAACTTTGGTGATGACGGACACGTGGCCTTTGGCACCGAGTCAGGGTTTCCTAAATTTCCCATTTTAAAAATATTTAGGTGGCGACTCTGTTATCTGGCAAAGCAGTCCATGTTTGGCACTTCTTTCAAAAAAATCTGTTTTTCTTCAAAACGATTTGCCAGAGTTGGACTCTTTGGTTCAGATTTAGAACCGCAACAAAATCGAGTCCGAACTGTAGCGAGGTCCCTCGCGGGCATTGTTACAGGGGCTTTGGCCCAAGGGATAGCAGGGGCATTTCAGGCGTCAGTTGACATTCTGAGGGCTGCGAGTCCAGCCCAGGCTGTTGTTGCTGCAGATACTGGACCTGCTTTTCTGAAGAGGGAATTCTTCCGGTCTCACCCGGACGAATTTTTAGGTGATCCTAGCGAGCCGCTTAAGGCAGACGAATGGCTCGAACAGACAACGAAAACGTTTGAGATGCTAGGCATCGAAGACGAGGCACTGAAGGTGACCTTGGCATCTTTCCAGTTGAAGGGGGATGCGGGTCAGTGGTGGAAGTTCACCAAGGGTCGTATTGGGGGTACCTGGAAGGCTTTCGTTGATGCTTTTCAGGAGAAGTACTTGTCTCCAGCTGTTCAGGAGAAGTTGAGAGATCAGTTCCGCCATCTTGAGCAGAACAGTTTATCAGTGGCCGAGTTTGAGGCTGCATTCACTAGTTTGTCCAGGTTTGCACCTGAGTTGGTGGCGACTGAGGAACGCCGTTGCATTGAGTTTGAGAAGAAGTTGAGGCGTGGCCTCATGCTGAGAGTTGTTGGGTCTATGATTCGGGATTTTGGGCGTCTGGTTGATGCAGCAGCCCATACTGAGATTATGATGCAGGAAGAGGGGGAAAAGCAGAAAGGCTCCAAGAGGAGTCAGGATGGCCAGAGTGATGGCAGGAGGCAGAGAGGTTTCACTCCTCAGCAGCCTCAGAGTAGTTTTTCTAGATCCACTTTTCCAGTGCCAAGTGCTAGTTCTGGGAAGGGCAGTCAGGGAGACATTACCTGTTTCAAGTGTGGCCAGCTGGGTCACAAGTCTCCAGTTTGTCCTCAGAGGGGAGGAGTTCAGAGAGCAGCATCTTCTTCGGCTCGATCTCAGAGCCAGAGTCAGGGTAGAGGCCCACTCTCTTGTTTTCAGTGCGGTCAGCCGGGGCACCTGAAGAGGTTTTGCCCGCAGTTGAGTGGCACACCTGGTGCATCGGGTTTGAGGCAGACTCAGAGTAGTCAGCCAACTCAGTCCGTTCAGGCCTTGAGGGCCAATCAGGGGGCTTCATCGTCCCAGTCTGTGCAGCAATCTTATGCTCCGAGGGGTGAGCAGGTTGATCAGAGGTCGTCTGGGCGTGTGTATGCTGTTACCACACAGGATCTTGTACCGGCCCCGTCGGTTGTGAGAGGTACTTTCTTGTTTTGCAATTCAGTTGCTAGTGTTTTGATTGATACGGGTGCATCTCATTCCTTTGTGTCTGCTGCATTTGCATCTATTTTGGAGTTGGAGTTAGCACAGTTAGCATCTCCTATTTGTGTAGTGTCACCTCTTGGGGGTGAATTGATCTTGAAACAAGGTGTTAGGGGTTGTGATATAGAGGTCGATGGCCATAGAATCCCTTTTTCTTTTGTGGTTATGCCCATGAAGGGTTTCGATGTTATTTTGGGTATGGACTGGTTATCGTCATACCGGGCATTTATTGATTGCTACCGTCAGAGGGTCACTTGTTGTACCGTTAGCGGAGAACGTTTTCATTTTCTGGGGGACCGGGTTGGTAGTATGGTACCACCGGGGTATGATCCGCGAGGGCAGAGCGAGTTGAGTGGTCTACTTGCTAGCCTTGAGAGTAGTGAGTGTGATGAGACTCAGACTGTGTTGCCGAGAGTAGTATGTGAGTACTCGGACGTGTTTCCCGAGGATCTTGTTAGTTTGCCACCTCATCGAGAGGTTGAGTTTTCTATTGATCTAGTGCCCGGCACAGCGCCAATTTCTATGGCACCTTACCGTTTTGCCCCAGCCGAGTTGGTTGAGTTGAAAGTTCAGCTCCAGGAGTTGCTAGATAAGGGCTATATTCGTCCTAGTGTTTCGCCGTGGGGAGCACCGGCCCTCTTTGCTAAGAAGAAAGGTGGTGCGTTGAGACTGTGTATCGATTATCGGAAATTGAATCGGGCTACGGTTAAGAATAAGTACCCTATGCCTCGTATAGATGATCTGTTTGACCAGTTGAAGGGTTCCCGCTGTTTCTCTAAAATAGACTTGAGATCGGGTTACCACCAGTTGAGAGTCAGGGAGGAGGATATTCCGAAGACGGCATTCCGTACGCGGTATGGCCACTATGAGTTCCTGGTGATGCCATTCGGGCTCACCAATGCACCGGCAGTGTTTATGGATTTGATGAACCGGATCTTCTGGGAATTCTTAGATCGTTTTGTGGTCGTCTTTGTGGACGACATTCTTATCTACTCATCTTCAGAGGAGGAGCACGAGGAGCACTTGAGAATAGTGCTAGAGTTACTTAGAGCCCATAAGCTTTATGCTAAGTTTGGGAAGTGTGAGTTCTGGCTAAAAGAGGTGAAGTTCTTAGGCCATGTAGTTTCTGGGGAAGGGGTGTCTGTTGATACGTCCAAGACAGAGGCAGTGCAAGATTGGGCACAGCCTAAGAGTGTGTTTGAGATCCGCAGTTTTCTGGGATTAGCTGGGTATTACCGTCGATTTGTGAAAGATTTCTCCAGGTTAGCTTCACCGTTGACTAGACTGACTCGGAAGGGAGTCAATTTTGTTTGGAGTGAGACTTGTGAAAAGTCGTTTCAGGAGCTGAAGGTTAGATTGACCACCGCTCCGGTTTTGATTATTCCGGAGAGAGGGTTGGGTTATGCAGTTTATTGTGACGCCTCACGAGAGGGTCTGGGTTGTGTGTTGATGCAAGAGGGGAAAGTGGTTGCCTATGGCTCACGTCAATTGAAAATTCATGAGAAGAATTACCCTACGCATGATTTAGAATTAGCAGCGGTGATTTTTGCCTTGAAGTTTTGGAGGCATTATCTGTATGGTGAGAAATTTGAGGTATTCTCCGATCATAAGAGTCTGAAATATCTGTTTACACAGAAAGACTTGAATTTGAGGCAGAGGAGGTGGATGGAATTTATTGAGGATTATGACTTCGAGTTGCACTATCATCCGGGGAAGGCCAATGTTGTGGCCGATGCCCTTAGCAGGAAATCTGTTGGTGACATAGCTAGTATAGCCATCCGAGAGTGGGAGATGTTGGGTGCACTTGGGGAGTTTGATTTGCTTTTGGGTGAATCCGTTGAGGCTGCGGCCTTGTTTTCTGTTGTTGCGCAGCCTGCACTTGTGACTCGAGTGTTAGAGGCTCAGAGGGGTGATCTTGAGGTAGAATCGCTCCGAGAAAAGATTTCCAGTGGGAAGGTTGAGAAGGGTTTGACGGTGTATCCCGACCTGAGTGTGAGATATCGAGACCGTTTGTTTGTGCCGGAGTCTTGCCGAGAGGTGGTACTTCGAGAGTTTCATCATTCGCGCCTTGCGGTGCATCCGGGAGGCACTAAAATGTATCGGGATTTAGGTCGCCAATTTTGGTGGCGAGGTATGAAGAGAGATGTGGCAGCTTTCGTGTCTAAGTGCCTTACTTGCCAGCAAGTGAAGGCCGAGCATCAGAGGCCAGCGGGTTTGTTGCAACCCTTGCCTATTGCCGAGTGGAAGTGGGAGCATGTCACTATGGACTTCGTTGTGGGTCTTCCGAGAACTCAGCGGGGTAGTGATGCTATTTGGGTGGTTGTAGACCGGTTGACTAAGTCGGCGCACTTCATTCCTATGCGCGTTAGAGATTCAGTAGATCATCTTGCCGATTTGTACATTCGGGACATAGTGAGGTTGCACGGGGTCCCAGTGACGATCGTCTCAGATAGAGATCCTCGTTTCACTGCCAGGTTATGGCAGAGTTTGCAGAGTGCTTTAGGCACCAAGTTGACATTTAGCACGGCTTATCATCCTCAGACTGACGGGCAGTCCGAGCGTACTATTCAGATCCTTGAGGATATGCTTCGGGGTTGTGTTCTCGACTTTAGTGGGTCGTGGGAGAGGCACTTGCCTTTAGTGGAGTTTGCCTACAACAACAGTTTTCAGGCTAGTATCGGTATGGCACCGTTTGAGGCCTTGTATGGCCGACCGTGTAGGTCTCCAGTCTGTTGGGCCGAGGTGGGTGATGCACCTTTGTTGGGTCCGGAGTTAGTGAGGGAAACGACGGAGAAGGTTGAGCTTATCCGTAGGAGGCTTGTTACAGCCCAGAGTCGTCAGAAATCTTATGCCGACCGTAGGAGGAGACCTTTGATGTTTGAGGTAGGTGATCATGTCTTTCTGAAGATATCACCTAGGCGAGGTTTGATGAGGTTTGGGAAGAGCGGGAAGTTGTCCCCTCGATTTCTTGGTCCTTTTGAGATCCTTGAGAGGATTGGCGAGGCTGCTTATCGTTTAGCTTTGCCACCGCAGTTATCCGGAGTTCATGATGTGTTTCATGTGAGTATGCTTCGGAAGTATGAGCCAGATCCGTCACATGTGTTGGATTGGACTGATTTAGTAATTGATGAGGATGTCTCTTATGAGGAGAGACCAATTCGGGTCTTGGATAGGCGGGATCAAGTTTTGCGAGGCAAAACCATCCCTTTGGTGAAAGTTTTATGGAAGCATCACGGAGTGGAGGAAGCCACTTGGGAACGTGAATTGGAAGTCCGTGAGAAATATCCGGACATGTTTAGTGATTAGAAATCTTATATATATAGATTTTTGTAATATTGTTAAACTTGAGAATTTTATATATGTCATAAGTTGGAAAACATTAAGAATGTTTTGGATTTAATGTTAGCATTTTGAACTTGCCTTTTTGGAAGCGGAATATAACATTTATACGTGAAATGTGTTGTTTATATCATGAGATTGAATATGATATGGAAATTGTTAACATTGAAAGGAATAATGCATAATATTGATGCAAGTTGAATATATGTTGATTCATACATATTGTGAGATGCCTCTTGATAAGAGATGAAGTGACCGGTATTGGGTCAAGTTGTTTATTGTTTTATGATATCAGTGGGAATTGAGAAAACTTGTTTTTGAAAACTTATGCTTAATTTCGGGGACGAAATTCTTTTAAGGGGGGGAGGTTATAGCGACCCCGGTCTTTTCCCATTGGATTATTGTATCTGGACTTATGTTCCGTGGATTCTGTTGTCATATTATTGTTGTTGTCATCCTTTAACGTCATTGTTTGAGTCTTAGGGTGTGTTAGACTTGTTTCGAGTAGGTGGTTTGAGTCTGGGATCAAACCCCAGATTTTTGAAGTTTCGGCCTTTCCGCTCGAGCGGACCTTCTTGCGCTCGAGCGGAGATTGCACACTTCCAGTATTTGTGAACCCTGCAAAACTTCTGCAGGTGTGATATCTACGCTCGAGCGGGATTTCTGAGCTCGAGCGGGTTGAGCTCGAGCGGTATTGTTGACGCTCGAGCGGGTAGTGTGTTCTTCGCGTGGGTTCTGGAATGGGAGAATCTACGCTCGAGCGGTTAACATTGCGCTCGAGCGGACATTGTTTTTGTTCTTTACGCTCGAGCGGTGTTTTGTGCGCTCGAGCGGGACTGTCAAGCTTAAATACGCAGCAGCGTGTTTTAAAACAGTTTTTCAGCCTCTTTCAGTTTATAAAACCCTAGGTTACGAGTTTTCTCTCTCCCAACTCATCTTCTCTCCTAGGTTTCATCTATTTAGAGTGAGTATCTAACCTAGTTCCTTCATTAAAAAGGTAGAGTGAGTCGAGGGCTTCCATCTAATCTGAACGGTTGTTGATTTGGAGCACTTTGGAGTTTGGGCTATCATCTCCGTCTTCTTCTTTTTGGGTTCTTGCTTCGAGGTAGGGATTTCCTACTCCATTTATACGTTTTAATCCTAAGTGTTGGTATTTTGGTATGTGGGGGTAGTTTGGTAATTTTGGGAGAAACCTTAGGGTTTTGGCTTAGATTAATTTGTATAATTAATTTAAGGGAAAAATGTGGAATTGGGTTTAATTCATGAAGTTGGGAAAATTATGAGATTAATGATATAGTTGGGTAGTTTAAATGCTTACCTATGAGAATGTGGATTTTTACATTCATTGTTGTATTTATTTCTTGTTTAGAAATAACTGTTTTGGGCTATCGGTGGAGGATAGTCGTGATTGTTGTAGACCTTGCATGTGGCTTAGGTATAACTGGAATTAAGTCACGTATGTTGACTGTTGAATTAATACAGACCATTACTTGTATTGATTAGGTGTTGTATATGGCAATTGTGTGTTTCATTGCATGTGCATGTTGTTTGGAGAAGATAGGGGATGAACTCCACGGTTTAGGGGAAGATAGGGGATGTACCTCTAAACCGGATTTGTTGGGAGGAGATAGGGGATGGATTCCAGTAGCATCACTCATATGTGTGCTTATTGATAATAGCAATATTGCTATTTGTTGTTGATATGATACATCACCACCATGTGTATCAGTTGGGAAGTATGGAAGTGGATTTGCTTAAGATTGATATAACACCAGCATGTGTGTTTATTTTGTTATAAGAAAGGTTTAACCTGATTTGTTATCCTTGTTGAGTTGTTTGGCCAGGTTCTGAGCCATGTCTGTATAAATGGAAAGTGTATTGTGTCATAGACGATAAGTCATAGACAACGTAGACATTAGTGTCATGAAACTGGGAATTGATTATCTTGTGTTAACCACGTATCGAATGCTAATGCTTTAGTTAATTCTTATGCTTGGTTTAGTATTTTTCTACTGGGCTGTGGCTCACCCTATATGGGAACTTCATTTTCAGGTTCAGGTGGTTCACTACCTCCAAGGACTTAACTTGTGAGGATTTGGACTCGAAGACTTGCTTTATTTTATCTGTTTTATTTGAATAACTTGTAAACTTTCAAGCCTAGGGCTTTATTTGTTTTGAGTTAGAACTCATGAAATTGCGTCCAAGTGTTGGCTTGGCAAGATGTAAGCCCATAGGGCATTTATTATGATGTTTTTATTTTATGATACACTGATGAATGAAATAAGATGCTTTGTTTCCTTATAATTCCGCATGTTAATATTATGTATTATGGGTTTATTTTTGAGGGCGTTACAATTTTATTTTATTTTTATATTTTTTTCATTAAAATATGAACCAAAATTTTCATAAATAATTTGTTTTATTTAAAATTTTGTAATAAAACTATTTTTAATTGTTGAAATTAAATAAATTTTCATAAACAAAAGTATAAATGTAAGATTCATCAACTATTTCATGCATTGATAAATATATAAATTTGTCAAAGTATTATTTTCATAACCTTTTTAAATTTTAATAAAATTTGACCCTTTTAAATTGTTTACACAAAAAAAAAAAAAAAATCATAATTTAAAATAACAAAAAAATGTTGCATTTTACACCATAATTGTTTCAATCCAATTGTTATTTATGATGTTTTAATATAATAATAATATTTTTTGCAATTAAATTTTTTAATTTTAATTAAGTTAAAACTATTTATAAAATTATTATTCATATTAAAAGAAAATGGTAAAATTGGGATAAGATGGATTTTGGAGTGGCTACTGTGTTGACAGCACAACAACCACTACTGTGTTGCCCTATGGGTTCATTTCAAGACCCGTTTTGATAATCCAAATCGTTCACATTTTAAATTATATCGAATAGAACATACTTACTCGATGTACTCTAAAATACGAACGGTTTGGGTCGTCAAAATAGACCCCAAAATGAGCTCATTTGCTACAAAGCAGTCACCTCAAATCCAGATAAAATATAAGAATAAGCTTTTTAAAAATATTTTATAATAAACAAGATTTAATTATTCATATTGAAACTTAATTGCGGGCAGGGTGAGAAGGAGAGAGAGAGTTGGAGAACGAAGCAATGAAATGGGAATGGGAATGCCTTGAGGTCTCTAATGTAGAGGCATGTCATGATATATATTAATGACACAAGCTTTGATCTTGCTTTTACAAATCAATAATACAACTTACAAGGTTTGATTTGCTAAATCTATTACACAAATATTTTTAAGTATCAGGCTTCTCTACAGCCTAAACTTGGATTGGACTATGTTAGATTTTTATGGGCCCACCACATAACCCACATCGATGATCCGAACTATTTAATGCGCAGGGCTCGGAGTTAGATAATACATCCATATCCACCACTTGGGAATTTGCTGCAAGAAGCAATATAAAATGCAACTTAGGTCAACATCTCTAGAGTTTATGAAAATAACGCATTTTTTAGAAGACATCAAAAAGTTCTTTTTCAAATTTTTCAGCAATTGTTTTTCTCACAAAAATTAAAATAACGAGTGTTTCGAACTTTTCATTGTTTTGTTCCCAAAAATACAAAAAACGAAAACACAACAAAACAGATGATTGGCACAAAACCTTGGGAACCTTGAATTTTAATAAACTACAAAAAGCAACAGAGTACCTACTGCTAGGGAGTTGGGACTGAAAACTCCCAAATTTCAAGCAAATTTCTGGACTGTGAGCAAAGAGTTGTAAAATAGGACTAAAGCAATGCCCAATTTAGTATCCATTTGGGAGGGTTTGGATTGGGTACAAATATAATAGGACTAATGGGAAGAAAATTGGTTTGGATTGGGTATAAATAAAATAGGACTACAATTCTGAGAAGGAGATTTTCTGAGCTTTTCTTGGAGCATATAAGTTTCCTCCAACCTGACTTAGTGATTTTCATCCATTGATGACTGCAATAGTAAAGGCAGGGACCATCGAGTGTGAAACGAAAGACTCAAGTTTTAGAGGAGAGATTGAGGTATCATGTGAATAAAGTTATAATTTAGGTTTGTACAAGTTGACTGTCCTAGCAAATTCTATTATCACCACAGCATAGAGTTTATTCCCAATTAATAATCTAAAGTGCAATGAAATGTTAACTAAAACCAATGCAGATACCACACTGAGTAAAGGTTAGTAGCTTACCGGTTGAAGAATCAGATAACAGAGAACAGGCTCAACATTGTGTAGAAGGCTGACTGTAAAATTGCAGCCACTGGAAAGGTCGGTGTCAATGCAACAAACAGCATTCCAAGATAAGTGAAGTAAAGAAATGTACAAAACATGGCATAAAAGTACCAGAAAACCTTACAAGCTGACCAATAATACCCAATCATTAGATATGTAATGATCACAAATGCAATCACTTGGACTAGGAGATACAGAACCTCAACCGTGACCTGCAAAATTAGCACGTGCATTTAAATTTGGACAAGGTGGATTTGGTTTGCTCTAGTATTCGATTGAAAAAATCATAGTGCAATAAGCTAGCATTCTGGAGGACAAGACAGTGATAAAGAAGCCCGCTGCATAAAGCATTATTGATTTCCATAAGCTCTACGAAAAATGCCAAAAAATTGAAATAGCTCAACTGACTCTTTGAAGCTTTAGGTACTAAGAGGTTAAAACTTTGATCCCATTTTGAGAAAATCAAGTATTTAAGAAATTTATACCTGAGCAAGTGCATAAGCCCACGAACCATACATCTAGATTGCTCCGTTGCAGCATATGGTAAAACTGATGAGGAATTATTTATGCCCAAGAAGATCGTAGCAGAGAATATTGAACAAAGTGGATTGAAGACACCCTGTTGGTTATTTCTATCAAATAAAAGGATTATTTATGTTAGACACGTACAGAAGTCTATCCAATAAAATAATAATGGAATCCCAGATCTAATAATGTAGTAATTACAGGTCAAATGAATCCTAGAACTGCATTTGATGGGGTTTTTTTTTTTTTTTCTTGTCTATGAAATACATAATGGCCTTGTTTGGGAAGTGACTACTTTTTTGGCTTTTTAGCTATTTGGCTATTTTAGTAGGCTATTTGGGAAGTGGGATTGAATTTTTTGGTTGATTATTATATTGAGAAATGTGTTTGAAATGGTGTTTGATGCTGAAATGACAAATTTGTTTCTAATCTCACTTTTTCTAAAATTGGTTTAAAGGGGCAAAATTGTCATTTACCAACAATGGGACAGCATGTGCCTACACTGTCAATGTGACAGTGTAGGCTGCCCCACTGCTGAGCTGCTTTTTTTATTTTTATTTTTTTATATATAAATAAAAATCATTGGTTTAGGGTACTATTTGAGACTATTTGGCTTTTTTGGTATTTGAGGCTATTTTAGCCTCAAACTTGGGTTCCCAAACAAGGCCAATGCATACTTGAAAAGTAACACAATACATACTTGAAAAGAAGAAAAAAAATGTTCGTGAAACGCATTGACACCCTCATTCAATTTGATTTACTTACATTTTCCTCCCTTGATCCCAAAACAGTATCCCAAAAAACAAAGATATTAGCATATATGTGAAGCGTAGCAAGTTGTATGAAGGACTTGTCCAATAAGACAGGTGCTGTTTCCAGATGCAGGATTTGAACTGTCCCCAACCATTTTGTGAAAAGCGAGTTGCAAAATACAATTCTTTTGAACTAGGAGGTGGAGTACTCCACCTATTTACATGCTCTCTATTGTTCCTACAATCACAATGAACAAAAATGAATCACAAAAATGAAAATTGTTATCATAAAACAATCATTATTGTATCACAGCAAGCAAGTTTGTAATGACCAGCCTAACTCAAAAGAGAAAGAAGTGGTGAGCAGTTGAACTCACTGATACAAGACACAATTCTTATAAACTTGAGCGAAATCAATGCAAAGTTGAGCTTCTGCTGATCTAGAAGTGATCTCTAACATCCATGTTGCTGGATTGTAATTATTTCTGATCTTTTGCACCCCTGAGATAGCCTGTTAGAGAGAAATGGATGTAATTAATATGATCAATACTTCAATTTCTGCTCTTTTATGTATTCTTGTAGCAAACTGACCTCAAAATATTCTATGACACTGCTTGAATGCAGAGTCAATGGTCCAGAGTTAATAACCTGGCTGCCAGCTTTCAACTGAATTAACTACAATGTAAAGGAGGCATTAGACTTAATTAATCTACATTGAATAAAAAATATGGAATTAGATTAAAAGACCATTTTCAAAAGTGGATGTTCTCTAGAAACTAATGTAAAAAATGTCCTGCTTATTCAAAAAGAAACAAAATGTAACAGTAATGTAATGCAATAGACAGAAAGACTCAATATTCCAAACTCTTCAAATCAGGAGGTATGGTAGGTCTTGAAGCTTGTCACATTAACGTATCATTTTCTGAGTCAAGCTTACATTATTGAGTTAAAAAATGCTTTAGTTGCAATCAAACAACTTTAAAACTTGCATAATTAATTCCATTTCGGTATCCAAATTGACATTATGTTCCAAGCTCTCTCTTAAAATAGTTCATTAATTGTTTTCCTACCTCATCAAATGCTTCAAAAATGTCAATGCTTGGTCGGCGAATGGTGCAAACAATTGTTCTTCCTGTTTCAGCCACGTTCTTCACAGCTTGCATAATAATTGCAGCTGCTCTTGCATCCAATCCAGTTGTAGGTTCATCCATGAACATAATAGAGGGGTTAGCAACAAGCTCCACGTCTATTGTAAGACGCTTTCTCTGCTTAGTTGATAAACCACTAACACTGGGCATGCCAACCAAGCAATCTTTGATTTCATCAAACTCAATGATCTCAAGGACTTCTTTCACAAATTCCTGCAAAGATGTGCAGCACCAACGGAAGTAAAATAATGTTTAAACTATTGTTGTAGAATTAAAGAGTAAATTAAACTTCTTATATATAGGTCATACAAATTTAGTTTTTGAATCAATTTCAGGACGCAGATGCAGCCAAGCAGAATAAACCACTGATTCTTCAACTGTAATTTGTGGAGAATGTATGTCGATTTGCTCACAGTAACCCGAAATCCTAGCAAACGTCTCCTGAACCTTAGGAAACCCTCCAATTCTAATATCTCCTTCAAAAGTGCCACTAGTTTTTCTTCCAGCAAGAACATCCATAAGAGTTGTTTTCCCAGCTCCACTGACACCCATCAATGTTGTAAGAACACCAGGCCTAAATGCACCTGTAATATCACAAAGAAGTTGGAGTTTTTTTTGAGTGAACCCCCTTTCTCTCACTGCCTGAAATCAAAGAAAAATGACAGAATTAATCAATGTAATTTGATCCAATTAGTTCTAAATATTTAACAGGTACATAAGATTTATAAGAGATTTGTTTAAATGATTACCGCAGTGGTGTCAACTTATTATTGCACATCTTGAAACACCAGAGTGAGGGGTTCAAAAGGTAAAACCACTCGACCTGTAAAATGAGATTACCCACTCTTATTAAGTGAAACAGGAATAAACTTATAAGACGATAAATAGAGGAAAAGAATCATGTGAAGGAATGGTTCCAATAATTATAAGAGAATAAAGAAAAATCTAAAATACACAACCTATAAGAGATTTTGTAGCAGTGTTAGGAGAATAGCACGAGAACCAGGAGTTGAATTCATTTTGAAATGAAATAAGCACATATCATTCTGCAATTCTTATGTTGACTTCATGTAGTCAAAAGATAAACTTAAAGTTTAAGAAGGTTAAGACCAAGGTAAATCCAATGTTGAAAATTATTATAAATCCAAATAAGGCACCAAGTGATATCCAAAAGAAATATCCGTGAAAGCATAATCCATGGCTTTCAAGAGTTTCTTGCCCTATGGTTGTGTTCACCGCCAATGTCCACACAAAATAATGAAGAGCATAGAATGAATAAGAAGGTTTGGCAATCTATTTTACTTGCAAATAAACTGTAAGTAACATCATTGGCCAAATAATAGCAGACTAAAAAACTTTGCTAATATCATAGATCAAAAAGTGTACCAACTTGTATATCTTACAAGATCATCATAAGCATCTAATCTACAAATTATGATTTTGCATAAAAGTGTAGAATATCAGATTACTGGGAGAAGAAAGAAAGATAACAGAAATAAACATAACTCCAACTAAAACAAACAATGTTGCCATCAAGGATTGACATATCAATATGATCTGCTGCGCAAATGAAGTTACTTTTATGGATGAAAAAGTACTAGACAACTTAATTTGAACTCTGAATATCCCCTGATAATTAGAAGAGAAGGTACATAATGCAACAGTCAAGTTTGGGCAAATCAAAACATGACCAATGAGGTATTGGCAAATTGATATGTTTATTCTACACATTATAAGCATTAGAGAAATGGAGAAAAGTGATGGAGGTCAAGCCAAAGTAAATGTGGATAGGGCTAGGATGGTCAAGTGGATGGGATTAGAGTTGTCTATCCAATAACTTGAGAAATTTTGTTTTCAGATGCTCACCTTTTTGCCATCTTGGAGCTAGAAATTCATTCAAAGCAAGTCCAACCTCGCCATATGTCAACGGGGAAACCCGAAATCCCCACTTCAACCATGTTGGCATAGAGGCTGCAAGCAACAAGATAGCTTAGCTTAAGTTCATGCTTCTTAAATAATCATCCAAAAATCAGATTGGAAGAGTGATCGAAATCTTACATTTTGCGATGATGAAGCCACTAAATAATAAGACAAACAATACAAACAAACTACCAGCTGTCGTAGAAGCAACTGCAGTGCGGAAGACAGATACCACAAAATGAAATATGGATGTAGCTGCTAAGTGTAGAGCTAAAAATAGAATGAACTGGAGAAAGAACCTAAGATACAAGGCAATGATAGAAATTAATTCAAAATTCCCATTCAGTTTCAGAAGGGTGTGTTTGTGTATGGTGTCAATGTTTATTTGAAAGTACCAGTAAAGCTTCAGGTTGCTAAATGACTAATCTGAGTAGTTGATTCAATTATCGGTAAAACACTGACAACTTGCTCAAATCAAAGATATATTTGGAGAAAAACAAAATATATATATAACAACCCTCATCTTGACTTAGCCATGCTTGCATACATTTTTGTATGATCTTTTCTTGTCATGTTAATAAATCTTGTTATCTTGTTTTGCCTTGCTTTGTTACGTGTTACTTGCTTGATCTTGTTCCTTGCTTGGTGTGTAGCCGAGGTCAGCTTAGCCTAGTTTGCCTTTGAACCTTTGTACTTGGAATTATTTTGGAACCACTTGGTTGACCTCCATCTTCACCCCGGCATGTTTGCCGAGATGTCACCCTTTGGGCCGAAGTGTTTAGAGCCGAGGCCGAGATGTTTTGTACTAATGATCTTTGCCCTTGGGCAGGTATGGCCTAGACCGAGATGTGGCACCCCCAGGCCAAGGTGTGGCACAACTTAGTCAGGTGTCGTCCTCCCTAGCCGATGTTTTTGTTACCCTGTTGCCGAAGCTTTGTGTTTAGCCGATGTCTTTGATTGCCGATGTGTCTTGCCTTAGCTTGTCGAGGACGCTTTGTCATAGACTTGTCTCATCAATCAGTCACCTTTTTGAGTTGAACCAACCCGGAACCGCCACGTGTCCGAGCTGAAGGATAAGACAGCCGGCAGGCCTAAAAACATATCATTTGTATCATTTTGTATCATTGTTGTCTCAAATCCTTGTTTTTAGAGAGAGAAGCTCTAGAGGAAGAAGAAAGAGTTTTAGAGAGAGAAATAGAGTTCCGAGCTTGATCTTTGAGGATCGAACCGTTGGATTTGAGTTTTAAGGTTAGATTCTTGCTCTACTCTGATTGTTCTTATCGATCATCTAGCTGCATTGCATGATCGCATTTGTTTTGCATGCCATGCATTGATTTGAAGTTGGTTTTTGAAAGAGGAAAATGATGTTCATGAGTTCTTGAAGAAAAGTCTGGTTTTGATCCGAAAGTGCACGGCAAGAATCATGTTTTGCGTTTGTTCTTGCATGGTCTTCTTGTATGGGTACCCAGGTCCATGTTTTGGAACTCTTAGTATGAAATCTCAGTTTTTGAATAAACGAGTTATGATTTTAGCATGCATGTTCTTGATGTTCTTGATGATCTTGTCCTTTGCCTTCTTCAAAAGGGAAACCCAGGATTTCCCCGATTTCGTTTTTGTATGTGGCCATCAGGACCACACCTCGGCAAGGAGGTGTGGGACCTCGGCATGACCTGGATGGTGCCCAGTGTGTTTCCATGAGATGGAAAACAGTGTTTTGACTCTCAGCATGTTTCGTTTTGTTATTGATTTAGATTCGGTGGGAGTGCCGAGATCATTACATGTATGTAAAACTTGTTTTGAGAAAGTGATTTACCATGTGATTTGTCAGGGCTTTGATCTTTGCTTTGAGCCTACACCTGAGGAGCTAGGTGAGTGGTATTTTTAATAAAGCTATGTTATACTGTTTTGATAAATCTTGCTTTGCCTTGTTTTGATGAAAGTACTTGTTAAGCATGAATGATTAGCCCTATTTTGATGTATCAAGTATAAGCTTTGTTTTGATGTCATTCTTGAAAAGTCCCTTGTGCTGGAGGACTATAAACTTTCGCAGTACCAAGTATGAAAGTCCCGTGGCTGGAGGACTATAAACTTTCGCAGCACTAGGTATAAAAGGATACGGTCCTTTCTTGGAACACAAGTCCCTCGTGCTGGAGGACTCTAAACTTTCGCAGCACCATTTGTCAAAAAGGGCTGCGGGCCTAAGTGGCACCAGTCTCTTGTATTAAAAGGATATGGTCCTTTCTTGGAAAAGCCATTATGTTAAAAAGGGCTACGGGCCTAAGTAACACAAGTCTCTCGTGCTGGAGGACTCTAAACTTTCGCATCACCATTTTGTCTAAATCGATTACGGATCGTACAGTCCTTGTTTGCCACTGATGGATTACTACGTGGAACTGTTTGTTCGGATAGCCGATTGTGTTTCGCCGATGTTAGTAAGCATCCCTTGAGACTTGTAAGACTTGATAGATGAATACGGTTCATCTCTTGATTTGATAAACCTTGATTTGTGTTTCGCCGATGTTAGTAAGCATCCCTTGAGACTTGTAAGACTTGATAGATGAATACGGCTCATCTCTTGATTTGATAAACCTTGATTTGTGTTTCGCCGATGTCAGTAAGCATCCCTTGAGACTCGTAAGACTTGACAGATGAATACGGTTCATCTCTTAATTTGATAAAGCTTTGATGTGTTTTGCTATATAAGGATCTCGATTAATACTCGTATGATTTTGTCATGTTTTGCTTTGAAAGGACGTCGGCTATATTCATGCAAAACCTTTATTACTAGTACCATTCACTGAGTTTCCATACTCACCCTCTCTATATATATGTAGGTGATGAGCAGGATGGCGGCGACGCCTAGATGTGTTTGCAAGCTTGTTTTGGATTCTTGATTTACGTCGGCTTTGTTTTGCATTCTTGTCGGCAATGCTGTTTTACGTTGGCATCTTGTGCTTATGTCGGCTTTTGTATTTATGTCGGCAAATCTTGAAAATCATGCTTCTTGGCTTGTATTTCCTGCATTTTGTATATGTCGGCTGAGAAGCCTTTTGATCAAGATGTAACTCGTGTTTTGTTATTTATAGACTGGATGTAAATTTGTTTTGTATATGCCACCTCATTTGATCTACGCACAGCTCTTATGGACCACTTGTACTTTAAGTTAATGCTTCCGCAATTGCAAGCCCCTATGCATACTCTGTTTGTGTGTTCGTTTTAGTAAGTTGGCCTTCGGTAATCTCGGGTTACTGGCCATCACGGCACCATCCTACTAGGGGCGGGTTGGGGTCATGGCAGAATTGTATCAGAGCACAAATTCCTTAGTATAAGTTATCCACACACTTGAGTCCTAAAGAGCATAGGAATTCCCTTAGAAAGATGCTAGGGTTGCATTATAGTGCTTGCTATTTGAACAAGGTGTGCATTGTCTTGACATGTCTATTTGTTACTGGCCTACGTGATTATTTGTTTATTTGCTTAAAAAGTCACACTTTGCATACTCATAGCATCATGAGGAGAGGTAGACCTCCAGTTGGCCGGGATCAGCCCGAAGACAGAATAGACAGACTGGAAAGATTAGTGGAACGTTTGGCCCGCGAGTTGAGGCAAACAAGACAGCAGTACGCTAGTGCCACTTCGACCTAGGCCGAGCAGACAAACGGCCCGAAATGTAGTTCCGCCTCCACCTCCTCCAGTGCCGCAAGTTCCTCCGCAGCCAGCCTTGTATGGGGATGGCACGATAGCTTTGATCAGGGAATTCAAGAAAATGAAACCACCGAGATTCTCTGGGGGTATAGAGCCGATGAAGGCCGAGGCATGGGTCTTGGAAATGGAGAAGTTGTTCGAGATCTTCCACAGCACCGACACTCAGAAGGTAACATTGGCTGCATTTACTTTGGACGACGACGCTCGAAAATGGTGGATGATGATTAGAGAAACTAATCCTGGTTTAACTTGGGCAAGATTTTTGGAACTGTTTTACAACAAACACTTTCCCCTAAGTGTTCGAAACCGCAAGGCTATCGAATTTCAGACTTTGACGCAGGGCAACTGAACAGTGGCGGAATACGACCGCGCTTTTACTGAATTGGCGAGGTTCGCACCCCACATGGCCAACGACGAATACGTGAAGGCTAGGAAGTTCGAGAGTGGGCTCCGCGGACCGATTCAAGACCGGGTTAACTTGCACGATATGCCGACTTACGCCGCAGTGTTGGACAAAGCCATTCTGGCCGAAGCTAACTTGAACAGATACCAGAGCTCAGGAGAGAATCAGCGAAAGAGGCAGAATTACGACAGTCGCCGAGCACCGTCTGGCACCAAGAAGAAAGTGAACGCTGGCAGTTCGAGCAACCTAAGGCAGGAAGGTGGTGCTAAGCCGACATGTTCCAGTTGTGGGAAACCGCATTTCAGGGCCTGTCGTCGGGCGACTGGAGCTTGTTATGAATGTGGTGAGATGGGGCATTATGTGAAGGATTGTCCTAAGGCAAAGGCTGCTGACAGCAAGAAAGGTGAGAATACCTCGAGTTCCGTCCAGAAGGGTAATGCTGGGAAGGGACAGATGAGACAGGGCAGAGTGTTTGCACTAATGCCAGGAGATACTCAGAATGCTGAGACAGTGGTATCAGGTACACTTCTAATTTGCTCCCAAGATGCTTATGTGTTGATTGATTTGGGTTCTACGCATTCGTTTGTATCTGCTAAGTTTGCCGAGAAGATTAATAGGAAACTAGAACCCCTTGATTTTATATTATCTGTGTCTACTCCATCTGGGAGATCTATGACTGTTGCATCCATCTATAGAGCATGTGTTGTCGTGATTGAGAATGTTGAATTGTTAGTTGATTTACTGCCATTGGACATAGTTTATTTTGATGTTATATTGGGAATGGATTGGTTAGTAGCAAATCGCGCATCTATTAATTGTGTTTTGAAGAGTGTCACATTGAAACCCCCAAACCTCGCTGAGGTCACATTTCAAGGTAAAGGGGTAGTGCCCCCACCTTATTTGATTTCGTCTGTTAGGGCCTATAAGCTAATTCGGAAAGGGTGTCAAGGTTACTTGTGTAGTATACTAAATGATCAGAATGGGAATGCTAATTTAGCCGACATTCCAGTTGTCAATGAATTCCTCGACGTCTTTCCAAACGAACTGCCTAGCCACCTAGTTGATAGAGGAATAGAGTTTACTGTTGATATTATATCGGGAACACAGCCGATCTCCAAAACACCATATAGAATGGCCCCAGCTGAACTTAGGGAATTGAAACTGCAATTACAAGAATTGTTGGATAAGGGATTTATTAGGCCGAGCACTTCACCATGGGGAGCACCCATGTTATTCGTTAAGAAGAAGGATGTCACACTTCGTCTCTGTATAGATTACCGAGAACTTAATAAGGTCACCATTAAGAACAAGTACCCATTGCCCAGGATTGACGATTTGCTTGATCAATTACAAGGGGCACGAGTCTTTTCTAAGATCGACCTTAGGTCAGGTTACCATCAGCTTAAGGTTAAAGCCGAGGATGTTGAGAAGACTGCTTTCCGGACAAGATATGGCCACTACGAGTTTTTAGTAATGCCTTTTGGAGTGACCAATGCCCCTGCTGCATTTATGGATTTAATGAACCGAGTCTTCAAGCCATACTTAGATGAGTTTGTAGTCGTCTTCATTGATGATATATTAATCTATTCCAGGAGTAAGGCTGAACATGAGAATCATTTGAGACTTGCTTTGCAGATCTTGAGAGACCAGAAACTATATGCTAAGTTTAACAAGTGTGAGTTTTGGCTTTCTACTATCTCATTTTTGGGTCATGTGATTAATGAAGAGGGTATTTCAGTTGATCCTAGCAAAGTTGAAGCCGTAGTGAATTGGCCGAGGCCGACCAATGTGTCCGAGGTTCGTAGTTTTCTAGGTTTGGCAGGTTATTACAGGAAATTTGTGAAAGATTTCTCAAGGGTTGCAGTTCCATTGACGCAATTGACTAAGAAGGGAGCACCGTATGAATGGACTGAAGATCGGGAATCCGCTTTTCGGGAACTGAAGACGAGGTTAGTTACAGCACCAGTACTTGTACTTCCGTCAGGTAATGAAGAGTTTCACATCTATAGTGATGCACCGCATAAAGGTTTGGGCTGTGTATTGATGCAAAAGGGTAGAGTCATAGCATATGCATCTCGCCAATTGAAGCCTCATGAAAAGAACTATCCTACCCATGATTTGGAGTTAGCAGCCGTTGTATTTGCTTTAAAAATTTGGCGTCATTACTTGTATGGAGCTTCTTGTCAAGTTTTTACAGATCACAAGAGCTTGAAGTACCTATTCACTCAGAAGGAATTGAATTTGAGACAAAGAAGATGGCTTGAGCTGTTGAAAGACTACGATATGCAAATTCAATATCACCCAGGAAAAGCTAATAGCGTAGCCAATGCTCTGAGCAGGAAGTCAATTGGAAATTTGGCATGTCTAACCATGATTTCTGTAGAACCAACTATTGTTGAAGAAGTAAAGGCAAGACAAATGGAGGATGAATCCTTCAGAAAGATAGCCGATGAGATTGTTACAAAGTCGAGATCAGGGTACACTTTTGAGAACCAAGTACTCAAGTTTGAAGGAAGGTTATGTGTGGCCGACATCCCAGAGTTAAAGAGGAAGATTTTGTAGGAAGCACATGGTTCCAAATTTGCCGTTCATCCCGGAAATACCAAAATGTATCAAGATGTGAAACAGACTTTTTGGTGGCCGAATATGAAAAGAGAGATAGCCGAATTCGTGTCCCAGTGTTTGCATTGTCAGCAAGTAAAGGCAGAACATCAGAGACCAGCAGGACTTCTTCAACCTTTGCCGATTCCTGAGTGGAAATGGGAACACATCTCCATGGATTTTGTGATTGGTTTGCCGAAGACACAGAAAGGTATGGATTCGATTTGGGTTGTTGTGGATAGATTAACTAAGTCAGCACACTTTTTGCCTGTTAAGACTACCTTCAACGCCAATCAACTTGCCTTGTTATATGTGAATGAGACTGTTAGACTTCATCGGGTACCGATGTCAATTGTGTCAGACCGAGATCCGAAGTTCGTTTCAAGATTCTGGAAGAGTCTACAAAGAGCTTTTGGAGCCGAGTTGAGGTTCAGCACAGCTTTTCATCCCCAGACGGATGGGCAAACAGAGAGAACAATCCAGACACTTGAAGATATACTTAGACTATGTGTTTTGGACTTCTAGGGAAGTTGGGGAATGCATTTGCCCTTAGTTGAATTCGCTTACAACAACAGTTATCAGGCTAGCATTGGCATGGCGCCGTACGAGGCTTTGTATGGAAGAAAATGCAGCTCGCCGATATGTTGGACCGAAGTAGGAGACAAAGCTCTGCTTGGTCCCGAATTGATTCAAGTAACAACATAAAAGATTAAACTTATCCAACAGAGGATTAAAACTGCCCAGAGCCGACAGAAGAGTTACGCCGACCAGAGAAGAAATGAGTTAGAGTTCGAAGTTGGGGATCATGTATTCCTGAAAGTTTCACCAATGAAAGGAATTTCCAGATTTGGGAAGAAAGGTAAGTTAGCACCTCATTATATTGGGCCATTTGAAGTTCTTGACAAAGTTAACACCGTTGCCTACAGACTTACTTTGCCGCCAGAATTGAGCCAAGTCCACAATGTGTTTCACATTTTGATGTTGAGAAAGTATATTCGGGACCCATTGCATGTGATTGACTATTCGGGAATCGAAGTTAATGAGAATTTAGGCTATGAAGAGAAGCCGATGTGTATTATCGACAGACAAGTCAAGCAGTTGAGAAACAAATCGATGCCAATGGTAAAGGTGGAATGGAAAGAGCATTACGGCAAGGATGCCACATGGGAAATGGAAGAAGAGATGAGAAGTCGACATCCAGAGTTGTTCTTGGAACAAGATACCTTAAGTTTGGGGACCAAACTTCTTTAAGGGGGGTAGGATGTAACAACCCTCATCTTGACTTAGCCATGCTTGCATACATTTTTGTATGATCTTTTCTTGTCATGTTAATAAATCTTGTTATCTTGTTTTGCCTTGCTTTGTTACGTGTTACTTGCTTGATCTTGTTCCTTGCTTGGTGTGTAGCCGAGGTCAGCTTAGCCTAGTTCGCCTTTGAACCTTTGTACTTGGAATTATTTTGGAACCACTTGGTTGACCTCCATCTTCACCCCGGCATGTTTGCCGAGATGTCACCCTTTGGGCCGAAGTGTTTAGAGCCGAGGCCGAGATGTTTTGTACTAATGATCTTTGCCCTTGGGCAGGTATGGCCTAGACCGAGATGTGGCACCCCCAGGCCAAGGTGTGGCACAACTTAGTCAGGTGTCGTCCTCCCTAGCCGATGTTTTTGTTACCCTGTTGCCGAAGCTTTGTGTTTAGCCGATGTCTTTGATTGCCGATGTGTCTTGCCTTAGCTTGTCGAGGACGCTTTGTCATAGACTTGTCTCATCAATCAGTCACCTTTTTGAGTTGAACCAACCCGGAACCGCCACGTGTCCGAGCTGAAGGATAAGACAGCCGGCAGGCCTAAAAACATATCATTTGTATCATTTTGTATCATTGTTGTCTCAAATCCTTGTTTTTAGAGAGAGAAGCTCTAGAGGAAGAAGAAAGAGTTTTAGAGAGAGAAATAGAGTTCCGAGCTTGATCTTTGAGGATCGAACCGTTGGATTTGAGTTTTAAGGTTAGATTCTTGCTCTACTCTGATTGTTCTTATCGATCATCTAGCTGCATTCCATGATCGCATTTGTTTTGCATGCCATGCATTGATTTGAAGTTGGTTTTTGAAAGAGGAAAATGATGTTCATGAGTTCTTGAAGAAAAGTCTGGTTTTGATCCGAAAGTGCACGGCAAGAATCATGTTTTGCGTTTGTTCTTGCATGGTCTTCTTGTATGGGTACCCAGGTCCATGTTTTGGAACTCTTAGTATGAAATCTCAGTTTTTGAATAAACGAGTTATGATTTTAGCATGCATGTTCTTGATGTTCTTGATGATCTTGTCCTTTGCCTTCTTCAAAAGAGAAACCCAGGATTTCCCCGATTTCGTTTTTGTATGTGGCCATCAGGACCACACCTCGGCAAGGAGGTGTAGGACCTCGGCATGACCTGGATGGTGCCCAGTGTGTTTCCATGAGATGGAAAACAGTGTTTTGACTCTCAGCATGTTTCGTTTTGTTATTGATTTAGATTCGGTGGGAGTGCCGAGATCATTACATGTATGTAAAACTTGTTTTGAGAAAGTGATTTACCATGTGATTTGTCAGGGCTTTGATCTTTGCTTTGAGTCTACACCTGAGGAGCTAGGTGAGTGGTATTTTTAATAAAGCTATGTTATACTGTTTTGATAAATCTTGCTTTGCCTTGTTTTGATGAAAGTACTTGTTAAGCATGAATGATTAGCCCTATTTTGATGTATCAAGTATAAGCTTTGTTTTGATGTCATCCTTGAAAAGTCCCTTGTGCTGGAGGACTATAAACTTTCGCAGTACCAAGTATGAAAGTCCCGTGGCTGGAGGACTATAAACTTTCGCAGCACTAGGTATAAAAGGATACGGTCCTTTCTTGGAACACAAGTCCCTCGTGCTGGAGGACTCTAAACTTTCGCAGCACCATTTGTCAAAAAGGGCTGCGGGCCTAAGTGACACCAGTCTCTTGTATTAAAAGGATACGGTCCTTTCTTGGAAAAGCCATTGTGTTAAAAAGGGCTACGGGCCTGATGGATTACTACGTGGAACTGTTTGTTCGAATAGCCAATTGTGTTTCGCCGATGTTAGTAAGCATCCCTTGAGACTTGTCAGACTTGATAGATGAATACGGTTCATCTCTTGATTTGATAAACCTTGATTTGTGTTTCGCCGATGTTAGTAAGCATCCCTTGAGACTTGTAAGGCTTGATAGATGAATACGGCTCATCTCTTGATTTGATAAACCTTGATTTATGTTTCACCGATGTCAGTAAGCATCCCTTGAGACTCGTAAGACTTGACAGATGAATACGGTTCATCTCTTAATTTGATAAAGCTTTGATGTGTTTTGCTATATAAGGATCTCGATTAATACTCGTATGATTTTGTCATGTTTTGCTTTGAAAGGACATCGGCTATATTCATGCAAAACCTTTATTACTAGTACCATTCACTGAGTTTCCATACTCACCCTCTCTATATATATGTAGGTGATGAGCAGGACGGCGGCGACGCCTAGATGTGTTTGCAAGCTTGTTTTGGATTCTTGATTTACGTCGGCTTTGTTTTGCATTCTTGTCGGCAATGCTGTTTTACGTCGGCATCTTGTGCTTATGTCGGCTTTTGTATTTACGTCGGCAAATCTTGAAAATCATGCTTCTTGGCTTGTATTTCCTGCATTTTGTATATGTCGGCCGAGAAGCCTTTTGATCAAGATATAACTCGTGTTTTGTTATTTATAGACTGGATGTAAATTTGTTTTGTATATGCCACCTCATTTGATCTACGCACAGCTCTTATGGACCACTTGTACTTTAAGTTAATGCTTCCGCAATTGCAAGCCCCTATGCATACTCTGTTTCTGTGTTCGTTTTAGTAAGTTGGCCTTCGGTAATCTCGGGTTACTGGCCATCACAGCACCATCCTACTAGGGGCGGGTTGGGGTCGTGACAATATATATATACAATGAAGAATAAAATGCAAGCCTTGTCAAGTGACACTAACCTCCCAGCCTCAGGACTGTATCCAACGACATAATAAGTCAGAGATGTCCAAATTAGAGTTGAAAACAATGAAATGGGAACCTTCAGAATGGTGGCTGGGATTGCATATGCCCAAGCTGGATAGAAGTACAAATCTCTCTGTTTGTAGAAAACTGTAAGTCTTCCAACAGTCAGGGACAACTCCGGAAATCCATCTAAAAAAAGAATGATAAGAGCATAGAACAAAGCACCCAGATGATAGTTTGCATGAATGGCATCAACATTCATTCTAGTTTGCAAAAATACAGTCATTGCGACAGATGCAATGATAACAAGCTGCAAAGAATAATAATTGAAGGTGCAATGATAACAAGCTGCAAAGAATAACAATTGAACACAAAGATTAACAATTTAACAATGAATGGCTAAATGTTGAATTCCAAAAACAAATAAAGGATGGAAGAATAAGAAAGTACTGATCACAACCTGAGTTGATTTGAACACATAGAATTCCTCCTCATGAGAAGAAGTTCCCTTGACATGCAAGCTCGAATGAGTGCCTATTTAGAAAAAGAATACTTGCTAAAAGAAATTGCATTCTTGTGGCTATGAGGCTTCGAAAATGGCTTTGATAGTTCCTCATCTAGCTTCTAACCAAAAGACGATTCCTTGAATTTCTTGGAAAACATGTCAGCAGAAATGTAATTGCAAGATTGTTCGGTTTGGTGCCAGTATTGTGCTAGATCTTTCTTTGAGATAACCTACAATGCAGTTGTTATTGTTAACCAATAACTCATCTCAAAACTTCATGTGCCGCCAGGCACTTTTTTATAAAAGAGTTAAACAAATTCACGTATCATACGGGTCATCGAGTAGGTGGTAAAAGTTTAAATATAGGATCCATTGTTTGTTCCGATATCATATTAAATCAGCTTGTCTAAAAACAGAAGTCTTTTCACCATTTTTAAAGTACCCTAGAAGAATATAAGAGCATTTATATGATCCACGACCACGAAAAACTTACCTCTTGGAGGAAGTCAGCTACCTCTTTCCTTTCAGAACACTTAAACCCACAATCCTCGAAAAATTCTAGAACATGACTACAGGATCCATGATACACAATCTTCCCTTTCGCCATCAAGATAATGTCATCAAAGAGATCAAAGGTTTCTGGGGCGGGCTGAAGAAGTGCCACAAGTATGGTAGCATCTGTGATATGTGCTAGCTGTTGAAGACAAGCAAAAATCTGATATGTGGTGAAACTGTCTAAGCCATTTGATATTTCATCCATAAATAGAGATTTTGTGGGACCTACAATCAGTTCGCCTGTGAAATACCAATACAACAAATTACTATTTGAGAAAATAAAAGCATGCACATAGCAGTAACATTCAACTCATGTCCTTGAAGTTGAAAGTTTTCTTGATAATGATAATGTAATTTTTCCAAAGACTATCACCAATGCCAAATATGACGTAGTCGTGAGCTGAAATTTACTCTCTTTTTATTTATTTATTTATTTATTTATTTATTTATTTATTTATGTTATGCTAGTTATGAGTTGCATTATTTAGGGGGACATACGTATAAGTCCTAATAGGTGGACTTATTGTCTAATAGGTCCTATGATAATTAATGACTTTTTTCATCAAACACTATTAAAAAATGTCACTAATTGTTAATTTTCAGCAACAGTTGAAAATTTTGTTACAAAAAATGTCACTAATTATAAGTTTTAGTGACAGTTTAACAAAAAACGTCACAAAAAGCATCACTAATTTTCAATTTTCAACGACAGTTAGAAAAATTCATCACAGAAAAACATCACTAATTGTAAGTTTTAGCAACAATTTAAAAAAATCATGACAAAAAAAAGTCACGAATTGTCAATTTTTAGCAACATATGCAAAAATATCGTCACAAAAAATTATTTTCAATGGGACTTGATGGCAATTAAGTTCAACTATTAAGGTTTATTGGTAGTTTACCAAATTATCAATTGAAGCTATCAAACTCAAGCATTCAAACTGTACCTCGGCCAGATCAAGAAAAGAAAATCAGAAAGACTACCTGTAGTCAATCTCTTATTTGACCACTTGAGATAACTCTTCTCATGGCATCTCCAATCAGTGTATAGGCACAGATATCAAGCCCTAGAATCTGAGAAACCAAGGCACTGATGGCCAAATCATCAACAGTTCAAATTTTTTGTAGGAATTATAACGAGGAAGATCAATGTCAGATATGATAAAGGAGTACTTCAAAATGTAGTCAGTCTGAAGGGTTGTCTTTTGTCCTTCAGCAGAAATTGCCTGTGAAAAGAAATATAGTTAAAACATTACAACAGATAAGCTAATGAAAGAGAAAAACACACACACACACACACACACACACACACACACACAAGATCAGATAAACTAAAAGTACCTTCATGTAAATATCTGCGCCGGGGTCTGGAACAATTCCTAACTGCTTCTCTCTTCTGCTAACCTCAATGATAATCTCTGCACAAGCAAGAAACAAATTACTTCAATTACCATTAGTACCATTAGTCAATAAGGAATTTTGAAATAAAATGAACCTTGTTGTGTGTTCGAAGCACCCATACCTGCTCGGCTTCCATTGCCCTGACAGCGAGCTGAAAAATCAAGGCCTTGTTTGGTTTGTTTTTTAGAAACAAATTTTGGAGAAAATTTTTTAAAATTTTGTTTGGTTTAGTGATTTTGGAAAAAAAAATTCCAAAATCACTTTCTCTCTCCCATACATCAATCAATCACTTTTTCTCTCTCCTCTCTCCTTCTCAACCACTTTTTCTCTCACACACATCTATTCAACGACAACAAAATATCAAATCATCCCAAACTCTCATACTCCAAAATTATTTCCAAAATATACAACCAAACAAACAAAAAAAATTTCTAAACTCTTTCTCCAAATTTTTTTTTGAAAATTTATCTTTTAAAACCAAACCAAACACACCCCAAATGTTTCCCTTAGTCATTTCAGGGATGTGAAGGTCATTTTGACTTATATAGGCAGAAGTTTCTTGGGGAATAAATTCCTCCAATTTGTATCCATTGTAAGAAACTTCTCCTACAACCTGTTGTAGAAAAAAAAAAAAAAAAAGACGAACATACAAGAACTATGTTAAAATGGAGGAAATGTGTACGAAAATAGCTCTCGAAGGCAACGTATGAAGCATAGACATAGATACGGATAGGGGCACAGATGTGGACATGGGACATAGACACGACAATAAAATATGTTTTCATATATTTTTATTTGTTATCTAGATTAATATTACATTCACAAATAATCAATATTAACAAAAACTAACTCTAATCCTATATTTTAAATACTTTTAAATTAATGCTTACAGTTTATATCTTTTTTTAAGAATGATCCATTAAGTATTTAAATATAAGAAAAAAATAATAATAAACATTCAACATCCAATATTCATTAAAAGCACTAAAGAAAATTGGAGAAAAAATAAGTTCGCATGTCCCTAGTGTGTCCCCGAAGTGTCCCTTGAAAATAAATCAATTAAATAAGATGGCATGTCCCGTAGTTGTCCCCACCGTGTTAGTGTTTCTGACACGGATATGACACTTGTTTTGAAGTGTCGGAGCTTCATAGGCAACAAAATTAAAGTTCAACCCATAAAGTAGTAATTGTGCACAATGGTAACATACATGCATCATACACAATGAACTAAGTAATTAATTGAACAACGGTGGCTATATCCTGTTTCTTATGGGTAGCAGGTAAATTGTGGGTAATTGAGCATATCATGAATGCAATTCATCTTCCACATCCACTTTCTACACAGGAAATTCAGGAGGGCAATTTTTTTGCATTGTTAATCAACTCTCAAAGTTTAAAGTTTTCCCCTAAGAAGCCTGGATACTTCTAAGAAGGTGAGTGTTTGAGTCTTGTGCATGTCCGGCACCATCATTTATCGGACACTTCCCAGCATGTGTCAGACATATTCACGTGTCATATTATATATTGAAAAATCTAGAAATCCCCTAGATATTGATTTGTGATTATGTATCAATTTTAATCAGTAAATAGCAATCCCAATCAAACAATCAAAGACAAATCGACACAACAATTTAACGTGGAAAAACCACAATTGGAGCGCCTCCAATTGTGAAAAAAAATCACAAGCAAAAGCCACAAAACAATCCACTAAGAAGACATAAAGGAATTACACAAGTGTACTCTCAATTACCTTACGAATCCACGCCTGAATCAAACCGACCCCTATGTGCCTCTTCCAGTCCGTCTTCACCTCGAAATTGTCTTACCCAACATTGAATCCACAACGCCGATGTCGAATCACGACGATGAGCCACTCCGGAATCCACCAAAGCTTCAGGCTAGAATTCCACGGAATCCGCCGAAGAACAACACTCTCTTTTGTATTGAATGAAACAAACAATCATTTGATGTATACTTTTCAAACCAGATTTAAACTCAAACAAACATCAAAGAAACTAGCAAAGAAACTCCAGATATAAACCCTAATAGCCAAGAAGAAGATTTGGAAGCCGTAACCCTAAAAACAGATGAAACCACATATTTATAGAAAACTGATCCGCAATCTCCGCTCGAGTGCAAGAATGGCCGCTTGAGCGGACCTCTCTCGAGCGCAGGAAAGTTCGCTTGAGCGTAAAATCCCAACTTTTAGTACTTTTGCAGACAGGTCAAACTTCTGGAATCAAACATTCTCCACTCGAGCGCACAAACGGCTGCTCGAGCAGACAAGTAACTTCGAATGCATTTTTGCATTTTGCTTTGGGGGCGCTGCCCCTCGACCCCGCCTGGGCACTGCCTTAGACCAGCCAAAGGGTGCTGTCCCCTGGACCTCCGTGAGCTGATCGGGCAACTCGATCCTTGACATAGTCAGCGACGTGGCAAACAAGAAACTTCTGAAACATCCTCTGCATAGGCACAATTCGGGTTGGATTCGCATCTAAAACTCATAGCCTCACTGAAATAAAAGATCGAATACAATTATAACTGAAAGGAGTTTTGTTAACGGGATTGCCAAGAATAAAAACCTAACAATCTCCCCCTTTGGCAATGCCGTGACAAAACACACCTAACAAATAAAATCCTAACCACCCCAACCCATTACAGCCAACAAAAGAGAACTTATTTCTCAAGGTCATGATCTGCAAAACAGCTATTAGTGCCACAATCTCCAAAACAACTATTAGTGCCAATGAAAAAGCAATAGACATATGACAAGATTATCTTGAAGCATGAGATGGAAATATGAATAGATATAAATTGGAGATTTTAAGAACATGTAGCAAGAATAGATGAAAATCCTAAGACTTTAAGAACATGTAGCATGAATAGATGAAAACTAAGACACATGCACCCAACACATGGCATGAATACATGAAATCCTAAAACACATGCACCCGACAACATTTCTCCCCTTTTTGACACGAATTGACAAAGGAAGCTTAAACAATGAAAGCAAGATCAAAAACCACACAAGCAGGGACAAGATGATGGAAAAATTAGTAACCAACGAGAAGTAAGCAATAAACAAGCAGTGGATAGCAACACACAAACCAACTAATGTCAAACTCCCTTATCAAACCAATCCAAGATGAACCAAACTCCTCCTCACTAAAAGCAACCACAAACATTGAAAACAGTGAACAAGAAGAAAAACGACAAAAATAATATGGTGGAGCAAGCAAGGAATTTCATATTTGTACCTTAAAATACACAAGATTATCCAAGACGCACAATTACTTGAAAACACAATATGTACAGCCTCTAGAAAGTTCCTCATAAAAGAAAGCGATGCATTATGTGAAAAGCATAGATCCCATGAAAAAAATGTGTGTGTGAATCTTGGAGTTCGACAAACACTAGATTCAAATCCCAGTAGTGATCAAAAAGCTGGACCTCCGACAAGAGATTCGAAGCACAACTAAAGAAAGTCAAACCACTAGGAATCAAGGGGTATTTGTTGAGTAAAGCGGAGGCTCCCCCTCAATCAATGAATCTTTTTTTTTTTTTTTTTTTTTTCTTTTGCACATTTTTTTTTCTTTCTTTTGCACACTCATTGGCGGCTGACACACTTAGGAGTATGGAAACAGAACCAAAGAAGTATGGATATAATAAGGATAACCTAGTTGGTGACTCTGAGGTAGCCTTTTCCTCATGGCTGAACTACAAAGAACAGAGGGGAAAGCCGTGGAGATGCAAAAAGATGGAAGGTGGTTAAGAGACTCAACATCACCCATGATATGCTAGTATTGGTCAATTCCTCTAGAAAAGCAAAAGATACAACGCCAGAAGTCCATAGAGAAAAATGATCACTAAAGCGGAAGACTCCGATATTTGCTAATCCAAGAGTGTGTACAGAATGAGACGTACTAATCAAAGAACACACACTCCAAAATGAGTAATGACCACAAAAAGTACACATATATTAACAGGTAATGGATATTCTCATCAATTCCAATATGCAACAAGAACTTCTCAAAAATTTCAAGCTTACAAAACCATACTAAGAAAATCTTTTTAGATTTTTTTTTATTATTATTTTAAAAACAAAGAAAAACAGAAAATGAACAAGCAGACACTAAAAGACCCCCCCCAAAAAAAAAACAATAGCAAAAGGAAAAAAAACTAAAACGAATAAGCAAATTAACACAAGTCAAGCTTTCTCATCCAAACCGCTTTAATATGAACAAGGTTGTGAGATACGGTTCTTGGGTGGTGTCTTAACGATGTGGTTCCCTTCCCCTTCAATGGGAACCTGTCTTGACTTGGTTTCCAACTTCCTATTCCTAGGTTTAGGCAAACACAACCTCTGTTCATGTTTGGTCTCAAGATAATCAAAATAACAAGGTCTAATAGTACCCTTAACCTCATTACCACCATTGTAGTGTCTCCTACCCCACGAGATGTTGGAATTTCTTCCCACTCTATGAGACACTCTCCCATGCAACTCATAGCAATAAGGGCAAATATGACCATACATACCACAATGATGACAAGTAAAAACAGAGTGTACCTTCTTTTCTTTGGACTTACCAACGCTAGGAAGTTTGAGAAGTCCATCCTCATGTTGAATTTTTTGTTCTCCCTTTCCTTGAGTTCTTGTATCATGAGATGTAGATGCACTCTCTTTTTGCTCTTTGTTATCACCAAAGCCAATACCACTCTTGTCATAACACATTTGTTGAGACCCGATGATATTGTCCAAAGTTTTTTATCCTTTGTTCCAAAAACTAATGGTAGCCATAGCACACTTGTGCTCTTCCTCTTTCTTGACCATTAGTTCTTCCAAGGCAACTTGAGACATCTCGAGAGTTTCAATCTTTTCTTTATATGTTGCATAGATTTGTTGTAGCTCATTCCTCTCTATCTCACAAGTCAAGAGTTTTGCACAAAGAGCTTGTCGATCACTAGAAATCTTAATGGCATCATTCTTAGCCTCGGAAATCTCCTTCTTTAATTTGACATTCTCACTTTCATAGGCTTTGAGCTTAATAGTGAGTTTGTCATTCAATTTAGATAAGTTAAGAGATTCCTTATACAACTTTTCATAAGCTTGCTCAAGCTCTTCATCATCACTCCCCGAGGATTCATCATCAATGACATTCTCAACCGGCCTCTTTGGATACTCTATTTGTCCTTCAGTTTCAGAAGCTGCCATGAAAGCAAGGAATTGTTCATGCCCCTCTTCACCTTGTGTTTCATTGTCACTTTCATCTTTATCAGACTCGGATTCATCATCCCACGTGATAGCGAAGGCTTTCTTCTTCCTCAAATAAGTAGGGCATTCTTGAATAAAGTGGCCAAATCCTTGGCATTCATAGCATTGAACTCTTTCAGAGTTCCCTTGTATCTTTCCTTTATCCTTCTTGGTTATAGAATTAATTTTGAATTTATCTTTGCCTTTGGATTTGTGAGTTGATTCCAAAAGATTAGGATTCTTTTTCAAAAAAGATTTTTTAAATTGTTTTACAAAAGCATCCGTAATCTTGGAATCTATCTCACAATCCTCATTAGAATCCTTTCCAACTTTATGAGCACTACTAAAGGCAATATCATTTTTTTATTTCTTTTTGAAATTCCTATGTGCCTCATAAGTTTGGAGATTTCTAACCAAATGATCTAGTTTGAGGTTGTTGACATCTTGAACCTCCTCAATAGCCATGACTTTTGGTTGAAACTGATCGGGTAAGGACCTCAAAATTTTCTCCACAATCTTGGATTTCGGTATTTTTTTTCACCTAAATTGAAGCTAGAATTTACAATGTCACTCAACTTTGCATAAAATTCATCAAAGGTCTCACTATCTTTCATTGAAAGGTTTTCGAAACTAGATGTGAGCCTTTGAAGTTTTGAGTGTTTAACCGAAGGAGTGCCCTCATGAATAGTTTGTAAGATATCCCAAGCCTCTTTTGCGACTTCACAATTGCAAATACGACTAAACTCTTCAGGTGTGATGGCGCAAAAGAGAGAATTGATAGCTTTACTATTCCAGCTACTATTTTGGTAATCAATTGTGTCCCACTTATCAATTGGTTTGGGGAAGGTTACTCCATCAACGGTAATCGTCGGTTTGGTCCACCTCTACATGACAGATTGCCAAACTTTTTCATCAATAGATTTTAAAAATGATCTCATTCGAGCTTTCTAAAAAGAATAATTGGATTCATCAAGTAGGGGTGGTCGAACCATAGAATTTCCTTCACGAATTGAATCCATTATCACAAATTAAACAAGATCTCGCTCTAATAATTTTTTTTAAAAAAATAGAGCGACATGCTCCAATTAGGCCTGTAAATGGATCGGATTCGGATCGGATCTGTCAAAATCTGAATCCGATCCGATTAAGACAAACCCGAATCCGATCCGAATCCGTTTAGTTCATATCCGATTATAGACATCCGAATCCGAATCCGATGATTTCGGATATCCGATCCGATAATCCGAATCCGATCCATTTATTTATTTATTGAGCTACAATTTTATATAATTTGAAAAAAAATTTCATTTTGTGTTTTTTTATTCAAATTGAGAATAATCGGATCGGATTATCGGATTATCGGATCGGATCGGATTTTTGCATATTCAATCCGTTTAATAAACGGATTAAACGGATTCGGATTATCGGATCGGATTTTTTTGTAAACGGATTCGGATTCGGGTCGGATTCGGATTAAATCCGATCCATTGACAGCCCTAGCTCCAATACCAATTGAAAAATCTAAAAATCCCCTAGATATTGATTTGTGATTATATATCAATTTTAATGAGTAAATAGTAATCCCAATCAAACAATCAAAGACAAATCGACACAATGATTTAACGTGGAAAAACCACAATTGGAGCGCGTCCAATTGTGATAAAAAATCACGGGCAAAAGCCATAAAATAATCCACTAAGAAGACATAAAGAAATTACACAAGTGTACTCTCAATTACCTTACGAATCCACGTCCGAATTGAACCGACCCTTATGTGTCTCTTCCAGCCCGTCTTCACCTCAGAATTGTCTTACCCAACGTTGAATCCACAACGCCGATGTCGAATCACGACGATGAGCCACTCTGGAATCCACAAAAGCGAATTCCACGGAATTCGCCGAAGAACAACACTCTTTTGTATTGAATGAAACAAACAATCCTTTGATGTACACTTTTCAAACCAGATTTAAACTCAAACAAACATCAAAGAAACTAGTAAAGAAGCTCCAGATATAAACCCTAATATCCAAGAAGAAGATCTGGAAGCTGTAACCCTAAAAACGGATGAAACCACATATTTATAGAAAACTGATCCGCGATCTCCGCGCGAGCGCAAGAATGGCCGCTTGAGTGGACCTTGGTCAAGCGTAAAATCCTAACTTCCAGTACTTTTGCAAACAGGTCAAACTTCTAGAACCAAACATTCTCCGCTCGAGCGCACAAACGGCCGCTTGAGCAGACAAACAACTTAGAGTGCATTTTTGCATTTTGCTTTGGGGGCGCTGCCCCTCGACCCCGCCTGGGCGTTGCCTTGGACCCACCAAGGGACACTGCCCCCTGGACCCTCGCGAGTTAACCAGGCAACTCAATCCTCGACAAAGTCAGCGAAGTGGCAAACAAGAAAGAATTAACTTCTGAAACATCCTTTGCATAAGCACAATTCGGGTTGGATTCGCATCTAAAACTTATAGCTTCACTGAAATAAAAGATCGAATACAATTATAACTAAAAGGAGTTTTGTCAAACGGGATTGCCAAGAATAAAACCCTAACATATATATATTTTAAATTAGACCCAGACACTTGGAGACCACACATGTCCATTGCTTAGACACACATGAAACATATTATAAGTTTTAAGAAAATAATTTCGAGGATACAAAGAAAAACTATATAAATTTATACCTATTAATCCCTCTTTCTTTAAATTTTATACATTAGTGTCATGTTGCATTTTTTATTTATTTTTAATGAAGTATTCCTATATATCACATATAATAAATATATAAATCTTAAAATTTGTGTGTGCCCCACATGTTGCGTCTGCTAATTTTTGAAAATTAACTTGTCGGTGTGTCCATGTCGTTTCGTGTGTCTGTGTCCATACTTCTTAGATTCTCATTCCCTAATTTGTAACCAAGATAATAAACTGGGTGGTGCTTCAAAACATATATATGCTAGGCAAGGGACCATCGGAATGCAATTTTCTTGGAAGAGAATATTACTAACTAGTAACAAAATTGAATAAGACTATACAGTTTCTAATTTTTTTTTTCTTTCTATATATGTATGTATTGAGAGATGTTGTGTGGGACGGAGTATTGGGCAACCAAGAAACAACATGTAGATAAGATGAGTGTGGCTAAGATGAGAATGCTAAGGTGGATGTGTGGCAAGACTAGACAAGACAGAATTATGAATGAGTATATTCGGGGAATGGGTAGGAGTAGTACCGATAGAAGATAAGTTGAGAGAGAATCGATTGAGATGGTTTGGTCATATTTAACGGAGACCAACAGAGGCAGTAGTGAAGAGATGCGATGCTATAACGGTAGATAGAAGTGTTAGGGGACAGGGTAGCTCTAGATTAACGTTGGTTAGTGTTGTAAATAGAGATATGAATCTACTTAATTTGACTAACGAAATGGCCTTTGATAGGATCGCGTGGAAAAGAAGGATTCATGTAGCCAACCCCATTTGATGAGACTTAAGGCTTGGTTTGGTTTGGTTTGGTTATGTATGTATCGAGAGATGACTTTTCAAGATTAAATGACAGTGCTTGGGAGTGTATGAAAACATAAGAATCAATTGAAACCAACCCTTTTTTTAGGTAAATAGCTGAAACCAACCTTTAGAAGAAGAAATTACCAATTAGAACCTAAAACACCTTAGTTTGTAAAGTCCAAGCAGGTGCCCCTATGAGCTTTTCCTACATTGTCAGCTATGCAGATTTGCACTTCTATTTATTTTGTAAGATCATATACTAATCATTAAAATATATATGTGTGTGTGTGTGTGTGTTTAAGAGACCTTGAGAGATTTTCTTAGGTTTCCAGAAAGTGCTTTCAGTAAAGTAGTCTTTCCACATCCTGGAGGACTAAGAAGCAAAGTTGTCCTGCAGCAAAGATAAGCCTACTTGAGTCAACTATTAAAACATGCAAATTTTCCAAGAAAAAAAAAATGGTGAAATGGATTTCTTTTTCATGATTTCTTATCTATAAATGAGTATCACAGAAACAAGATTCAAGTGGTGTAAATGACACAGACAAGAAAGGATGGAACCACTGATTAATGTAACTGTTCGAATAATGATAAGGAAAGCTGTCTGTGAAGGTGTGACCATATGCAATTAATCTCAATAGTCAACCATTGCACTTGTGTAGAATAATTTGCCTCAAGCTAATGATACTAATAAAAAATAGGGAGAAAACAATAAGATAAGATAATGCAAATTGGGAATTCCAAAGGATCGGAATAACCCTTTAGTGAAAAAACTTAAGACTGAGCTTCAAACACACCTTCCAAGCTTAATGATACCACTGACACCATCAATGATAGTAATCTTGGCCTCTTGTGGCTTCAAACCAGGAAGCTTGGTACAATCCTATTAAGTGAATTGCACCAATTAATCAATTTAGGCACTTACATGGATAATAGCGGTTCTAATTTATTAAAGCTTGCTTTTGGACATGATAAACCCAAAACATGGATTCTCCGATCATTTGTTTTTGCAACAAAATAGCAAGTCAGATAGGACATGAATCAATTTTTTTTGTTTGTTTACGTGTGTGGAGTTATACACACATAAATGTTTGACTTATACAATACGAACACAAGAACCACTGAATATTTGGGTTAAGGACTAGACCTTCTAATCTTTAATCAAAACATAAATGTGAATGCAAATTCAGAAGCATATGTAATGAGTTGGACAAGATGGGATGAAATTATAAATTGTTCAGGTTAAATCTTACTCATTTATATCAACCTACCAACAGATTTGAAGTTAAACATGATCCAAAATTACAAAATTTTATTAAAAGTAATCTTAACCATAAGAAAAAAAAAATTAATTAACATGAATACAATTGAAATTTAGATGGTAGGTACAGTATGGTTTTATTGGTCTAAAATCAACTCATCCATTAAATCTTGACCTGGACATTACTTGCAGGTATAGAAAACCTACCCAAATGCAAATACCTACACAGGACTAATGATAAGCTATAATTTTACTTCAAGAAAGTGAAATACTTACGAAAAGAATGCTCTTGAGAAATTCCATAGTGTTGGAAGGGGTTTGCCATGAATCACCTCACACTCTGCTTCCACTCGCAGATTGTTATATCTCACTTCCACTGTCGACAATTTTACACCAACTCTACAATAATCAATTTAAAGTTTAACCTAATAACCCATCTTTACATCTGTGAAAGGTAATGATCTAACAGTATATCTACACATGCAATTAGAGATGAAACGGAGAACCACCATCACAGATCAGGATTGAATAATTTGGTAAGAACAAACAATGGTGATATGGCACTGTAACAAGTCAAAATTTAAGACTACAAACTTCATTGCTTGACACACAGACCTTGTAGCATTAATGCCATTGAATGGTGTATAGATGTGAAATACATACAATGTATTGAATGAATACAAATAAATCACACTTACTTGTCTATTCTTTTTCTCAGTTTATGCAACAAGCGAAGGTTTTCATTCTCAATGTGTTTGATGAGCTTGTCAATAAACATATTTCGTTCTAGAGCACCAAGCTTAGTAACATCGACTACCCTTTTCCCTTGAACATCAACATTGCTTCCATCATTTTCATCAAACAAAGATGATCTCAACCGTTCAAATGTAGGCAGTCTCTCAATTGCAGTCCACTGTAAGGCACATTCATCATCGACATCATCCTTCACAGAACTCAAACCTGAAATGCTTCTGAAACTAGAGCTATGGCGCTGAAACGATGACCCCAAATCAAACTTCTTCCTATCTCAGCTAGCTCAACTCTCAAAGACTCTATCTCATCATTACCAACCAATTGAGCCATACTGGATCACCCAGGAGAGACTAAAGTGGGATGGTAAGACAAGATACAAATGTAGATGCATATAACTATATATAAACATGAAGTCTTCTCCTAGCTTTAGACTAAAGATTGATGAGGTAAGACCATGCATAATGCACGTTTCTATGTATTAAAAAGATTGATGAGGTAACGCCATGCATCATGCTTGTTTCTATGTATTACATGGATTGATGAGGTAAGACCAAGGTTTTAAAAAGTGGCTGCAACCGTTACGTAACGCCGTTACCTAACGGTTTTGGCAGTTACCGCCACCCGTTACGGCCGCTTTTGCAGTGTGATTGAGATTCACAGGTGTGTCGACCGTAGCGGCTGCCGTAGCGGTCGTAACGGTGCCGTAACAGCCGTAACGGTGCCGTAACAGCCGTAACGGCCTATTACGCACCATTACGTAACGGTTCCAAACTATTTCTTTTGAAAAAACACACACAAAAAAACTGAAAATGAGGGAAGAGGGATAGAGAGAAAAGGAAAGATAAAGAGAGAAAATGGAGAAGCAAGAGATAGAGAGAGAAAAGATGGAAGATGAAGAACATGTTATTGATTTGTTGAAATTATAAGACCCATGCTATTCTATTCAGCTGTTATCACTAAACCATTTTGTTTGTATGTCTATCTATATATTGTTTGAAAATAACAATAATAATAAGTGTGGTCATTATCTATTTAGCTTGATTAAAATATGTATATATATATATATATTTAGGCTCTTATTTATTCTCTTACTTTTGTCATTGTTTATCTTATATATAATAGTTAGTGATTGATTTTTTGTATAATATAAAGTCATTAATTATTAAAATAAAATGTAAAAAACTTAGTTTATAGTGATTTAAAAATATGAAATATATTGAATCATACTTAAAAATTTACAAAAATTGATCAATATTTATTTTTAACCCAATAAATATGATCATGGAAAAAATATATGTATCGGTAAGTTTTTTTTAAATTATGCGAAAAATAAAAAAATTCACGGTTCCGGTTACCGCAACCGTTACACTACGGCTTTTACACCCCGCAACCGTAACCGCGTCACCGCCACCATTACGGTGACCACAACTACTTTTCAGAACCTTGGGTAAGACAATGAGAGAAAGAGAGAGAGAGAGAGAGTTTTAGTAGCTTATAGGTTGCAGGCTCATGCCCAGACCCCAAGAAAAAAATTTGACAACATTATTCCACCAGCACAAGTTACAATGCTAGACAGAGTTGACTTTCTAGGTAAACAAATGCGAAAATCCATCAATGTTCAAAATTTAAGCATAAAAATCCGTACTTCAATGTCTAGATTTAGTACATAAATAATTAAACAATATGTTGTGTTAACTGCACCATGATTTTCGCTCTCTTAAATATGCTATTCTCTTTATTAATAAATTATTGTTTATTTTTTGGATTCATGCATGTTGCAGGCAGGGAGGGTAATCAAGTATGCAAACTTCTATAATTCTTGACGCATCCCTATCAAGATTATATTCATCAATTTTTACAACAGCACAAAGTATGGATCATCTGTCTCACACTTTGTCTTATCTTTTGTTCCATGCCCCCTCTCTTGTTGGCACATCACCAAAAGGCTAAGGAAATATAAAGAGCATTACAATGTGGCAAGTAATCGAATACAATCCATTCAAACTAGACGAGTGATATCAAAAAGAGTTGATGTGTTCCAAGATTGTGTTTTAGGCTAGAATTATTAATCAATTTAAGTCATAACAACATAATAATAAATTCACTAAGTCAATGGAATGTACCTAAAAACAATTGCAGACTGCAATGCATGATTGGAACTGCCATACTGCTGAGACTGCAATGCATGATTGGAACTACCCCTATCACAACCTCCACCACCTCCTTTCGCAACCAAACATAGAAAATATTTTTCATCATAAAAAATTTTCACCGAAACAAACAGATAGTATGAAGAAATAATCTAGTTTGGATTGCAGCATGTGGCATGCATGCAGGTCACCACTGAAGAGAGAAGGTTGCCCAATGTAATAGACTGATCTACTGAACATTTTTAACCTAAGAAAGAATTTAGGAATTGAGATGACATGTTTGGAAAGGAGAGTGGGAATAACTTGCACTGTGTTTGGAATCACATTCATTTGGAAAATTTTATAATGAAATAAAAGGAAAGGATTTGAAATGAAATAAATAAATTGAAGGAAATAATTTCTGTTATTTTGTTTGGTTTAAATGAAGCACTGGAAAGAAAACAGAAAATGTAAATTATAATTCCATTGCTGCATTGATAAGTAAAGGCATTAAAGAGTGAAAAACTTAAAATAAAAAAATAAAAAAACTCATCTCACCATTTGGGTTCATAACAAAAATCATTTTGGCAAATGATCAAACACTACATAGGCGTATCTCAATATCACTTTAGATCGTAATTAAAACGATTACTTAATTAACACTATATTGAATAATTTGATTACAAAAAGTGCCTTTTTAATGTGTACACTCTATCTTAAAAAAATCCAATTTTGATTAATTAAATCCTCTACCCAAATCAATTCGTATTTTACATCACCTTTCATTCCATCTTTCCAAAATGCTAGAACCGAGGGTTCTACCGTGACAGATGCTAAAAGCATTTGACACTGATGACCATAAAAAAATAAAAAATAAAAAAAGAATAAAAGAAAAGAATAAAAGCAAGAAAGAAGAGAAAATGTAGGATGTTTAGCTGATGAACTCAAAAAAATGAGAACTCAAACAGCCCCAGTTTACCTTTAGTTACTTTCCAAGTGTTATGGTACGTAGGTACATAATACTAGCACAACTCAATGCGTGGCTAATTTAAATAAGTAAAAATAAAATAGAATATTTATTATATATATTATGTTTGATTCAAGTGATAACAATCTTGTTTATTATATTATTTGTCTATAGTTCGGGTCTTGTGCCTATTATTTGTCTAATGGTTTGTTTGTTTTTTAATGACAAAATGGACATCGGCATTAAAGTGGAAGATGGTTTCAGCCAACTAAGATGTTCCCTTTATTAATAGTATAAATATAGATATGCATCAGAATCTTTGCTTAGATGTTGGAGGATGGTTTTAGGATGCCAACTAAGGTATTTCCTTTATTAATAGTATAGATATAGACATGCATCAGAATCTTTGCTTAGATGTTAAAATGTTTCTGTACATTTGGAATTGACTTTTTAATATATATTTTTTTATGGACTCTTTTTTAATTTTTAAATAAAAATTAAAAATGTATTTGTTTTTGAGTTATTAAAAATAGTTTTTGAGTTTCTTATGTTATATATTTTGTTATTTTTAGTGAACTTTTTATATTTTAGTCAATTTTTTTAAATATTCCTAATTTTAATGCACTTAAAATTAAAATATTTATGAATAAATCTAACAAAAAATGAAAATACATTACTTTTTTGGGAAAATTATTTACAAGTCCTATTAGGAGAACTTATTTAAGGTGCTCTACAAGGTCCTATGAATTGTGAGTAAATGGTATTAGTATATTATTATACCCTTTATATGTTTCCATATTATAGGTTATTCTATCAATTAGCTTATTAAGTTTTTGGAGACTTTTAGGAAAGTGGAATGTGTACGCTTCGTTCGTGGGAGTGAATGTCGCATTGATCGCAGATTCTGGTAGATTTTGAAAATGTTGCTGGTTTGAATATAGATTGTAACGCCCTCAAAATAATAGACAATCCGAACATTTAACAGTTCTATATTCATGATAACTAATCACATTTCCATACATAGATCAGAGTATTCTTTACAAAAGGATTACATGTTGACAACAAAAGTAAATCCCCTACGGGTTTACAACTTTCCAAGCCAACACTTGGTTACAACAAAAGAGGGTCAGAAGCCCTTTACAAATAAAGCCCTCGGCTTGGAAATAAAACATATAAACATAAATAAAATGACACAAAAGAACTTTAGCCTCAAAATCTCCCAAGCTAAGTCCGTGGAGGCGGCATATCACCTGTACCTGAAAATGGTGTCCAAAGTAGGGTGAGCTAAAGCCCAGTAGAGATATGCTAAACCAAATATGAGAAATAACTAAAACATTAGCATCTGATAAATGTTCAACACGTACACATTGATTTACACCATTTCTTTAACACATTAACATTGATATTCATCTTTCAGCCCGGTTTCATTTCTATTTCCAATTCACTTTATTGACATGATTCATTTATCCAAGTAATTCAAATAAGACTACAACTCATGAAGACTACACTTCAATTTATTAATAATTTCAAATGAGACTACAACTCATATTATCAACACTTCAATTCATCAACATCATTCAGATGCATTTGAGGTTTCGGGACTTTCACCCTGGATACTCCGGCCAACTTAATTATCATTGGAGTCCATCCATTTTCTCCTCCCAACACTGGAGTACATCCCATATCTCCTCCCAAACAATGGAGTACATCCCATATCTCTTCCTAAACAATATACATATACTTTGTATTTAAACACATTATCATATATAATGATCAATTCAAGCACATATTCAATGTGTTAATCCCACAGTCATATTCAATGACATATTTCAACTGATTAGTTTCAATTCACCTAATCATCATGCCTTTCTACAACAATCATGGCTATCTTCCACCGATAGCCCAAAACAGTTATATCTAAACAGATAATTAAATTATTCAACAGATAATATAACACATTTTCCATAGGTGAGTGATTCATCAATCCAACTACGCCATTTAACCACAATCTCCTCCAATTTCACAATTTCCAAACCAATTTCGTATTTCTACATTGATTTCACCAATTACACAAATAGTTTACATAATGTAAATTAGGGCAATCTACCCCTTTCCTCAAATATTGCACCCAAGGCCAGATCTCACTCATTATACTTAGTAACATCATTTATGAGACCACACCTACACATGGAACTCCAAAAATAGAAAACCCCTCTTTTATAATTTCAATCTCAAACCCTAACTTCACCAAAAACCCCCAAATCCCACCATTTATACAAAATGACCAATACTTAGGTTAAAACTCATAGAGAAAAGTAGAATATTCCTACCTCAAGAAGGAAAGACGAGCCAAGCAAGAGATGAACTCCAAAAATGCCGAAATGAACTTCCAATCGGATGAAAATGGAGATCTTGAGAAGCTCCAACTTTTTAATGAAGGAAGGAGGGTGAAGAGATCACTAGATCTAGGTCAAAATGTAGAGAGAGAGGGTATTTGAGAGAGAGAAGCTCTCAACTTAGGGTTTTGGAAAGTTTTAGAGAGAGAAATGACAGAAAAAGTGATTTAAAATGTCACTTTCGCGATCTGATATACGTACAGTCCATTGGAGCGGAGAGTTTGATGCTCGAGCGTCAGAAACAATAATTCGACCCGCTCGAGCACCAAGACACAACAACAAAACAATACCCGCTCGAGCGCAATGAAGCCTGCTCGAGCGTAGAATACACACTTCCAGTATTTTCACAGACTTTAGACATAAGCTCGAGCGCCAGAAGGGCCGCTCGAGCTCAAACCCGCTCGAGCGTAATAAACGCCGCTCGAGCGTGAAAAACACTTTTGTAGTATTTTTGCAGACGCACAAAATACTGAGTGATTGCAAACCCCGCTCAAGCGGAAGACCAAAATTCTGGGCAACAACCATTTGTTCCAACTCACAACCAACCTGTACCAAACTCACCCAACACGTCCCAAAACTCAAATACAAAGGATTTAAAGGACAGGAACAAGATATAGACAACAACAACCATAACGGAACCTAAGTCCGAAATACAATACATGACGGGGAAATCGGGATCGCTATAACCTCCCCCCCTTAAAGAATTTCGTCCATGAAATTAGATATATAAATTTCAAAATTGTGATCTTTTCAATTCTCAATATGATTCAATACAACATTTATCAACATGATCCACTACCGATCATTCCATCTCTTCTCAAGAGAACAACTTTACAAATATAGCTCAATATGCATTATCAACATTGTCACGACCCAAACCCGGCCCTATGGGTTTAGTACCGTAACCGGCCAGTAATCTAAGATTACCGAAGGCCTGCTTAACAGTAATATAGTAAAACAGAGTACAGGGCCTGGCGGAAGCCAATACAGTAATAAAATAATGTCCAATGAGCTGTGACAGTCTGTATGCCAAAAAGATTTTTCATACATATTTACAGAACAGTACATATATATACATGTCATTCAGTGAAACAGGGACTTAATCCTCACTCAACAGTATAGTAAACATTCAGTCTATACAATCCATTCGGTTATTACAGAGCAGTGAGACAGTGCAAAAAAGGGGAAATACTAAAACACCCCTAAGCCTTAGCATGATAGGCTCGGAACCTCGCAGTGAGGCACATTGGTTGGCTTGACAAAACTGGAGTTTACTCCGATGCTTCTAGCTTTGATCCGGTGCCTGTACACCTACATATATATATGAGCAGTGAGCTAAAGCCCAGTGAATAACATAATGCGTAAAGGAGTTAAGAATGAATGTCCTTACAGTAATGAAAACAGTTCATTGATTCAGTATATCTGTCATTCAGTGATATGTGGTACATCCATTAGCATAGCAGTACAGTAAACGATAGGTCTTAAAAGACCGAACAACAATTGATGGCCATCAATCAGTAACCAGTAGTGGTTCCAACATGGGGACCGAGTCGATTAGACAATTCCACCCGTTCATAGACCGTCGGTAGGGCCATCCGTTCACAGACCGTCGATGGCAGAGATTTCTCAAACAGTAGCAATAACAGTAAACAATAGTTGCTAAGGATGCCACAGTACAGTTCAGAATATAGGACATACATTCATACAGTCAACAATATCAATTCAGTAAACAGTTCAATTCAGTATTTCAGAAGATAATCATTTGAACATATCTTTACATAATTGTTACTCACAGTGATCTGGGCTACAGTAGGCTAGAGCGCGGTTCCTCGGAATGCCAACCCTATACAGTTAACAGATTGAACACACTCTAAGTTTCACAGTTGGGAAAGATAAACATTAACTCCCTATAATACCTCGGTGTGTTCTACATCTATATCCTCATTAAGATGTCTAAAACTAGGCCTAGGAATGCCTAGGATGGAATGAGGATGCAAAGATGTATTCAGAAAACATTTGCAGAATTTTCAGTGGAACAGAGTCCCACTCGAGCACAGGTTTCCCCGCTCGAGCGGACAAGCAAACAAAGGTCCCCGCTCGAGCGTCAACATCCCCGCTCGAGCGGACCAAAAAGTACTGGATAGGTGAAATCTCCGCTCGACGCCCGCTCGAGCATATCACCCAGTCCTCCGCTCGAGCGCCCAATACTCTGCTCGAGCGGACTGATGCGCAATGCAAGATGCTGGGAGCTCGATTTTCCCGCTCGAGCGGCACTTCCCCCGCTCGAGCGGACAACCAAAATCTGGAAATTCCAGATTTGAGTCCCAAGCTCAAAACTAAGTTCAAAAGCAATATTTTCGATCCTTTTGGGCTATTTTCTGGAAAAACTCTTGCAAACGCATAGAATAACATAATTCAAAGCTCAATTTGAGAAATCAAAGCCCAAGGGTGTTTAATTCAAACCCAACTTCAAACCATTTTTCAAGAACAAGATGAACATGCAACATGCATGGATTCAAATCGTTTCCAAACTTTAATTTGGTGCTCTAAGGAGCCAATTGTTCCAAAAACAAGATGAAAACATGGTTTATTCTCAAAACATGGACATGCATGTGATAATCTATGAAGAACAACCTCAAAAATGAGAGACATGTACATGCATGCAATAATTTAGCTCTATTCCAACACCTATGGACCAATCCAAGACTCAAATCACTAGAGGCTCAAGAATTAAGCAAGAACAAGCTCAAATACTTTAATAAAAGGTTGAATTCTCTTACCTAAGTCTTGAATTAGAGGTATGGAGGCTCAATTGCACAAATCTTCTACCAATCTTCAAGTCTACAAGCCAATACCCTAGATAGAACTCAAATTCTCTCCTTCTCCCTCTCTTGGTCGGCTAGAGTAAAGAAATGGGCTGATGAATGTGTTTTGTGTGAGTGTATGAGGCTCAAGAATAATAATAAACTAAGGCCCACTCAATGGCAATTCCGTAAACAAGGCAACTCTGTTAATTTGGCTCTATTTAATCTAGTTTAAACATACCAAATCGACTTTCAGACAATTATACCATAAAATCACATAAATTATGAGGATCATGAAACACTAAACGATTTCCGGTTCGGCCGCCGATAAGGCCTTCAATAAGCAGTTCAAACACAAAACATGAACAGATAATCAAATAAATCAAACAGATAGAAATGCAATACAATAGGTATACTTGATCAATTCAGTTCCAGTTTCAGTCAGTCAGTTCAGTAATTTATTCAGTTCACTTATCAGTCATAATTAGTTCAGTTTATCGGTAATCAGTGCTTATTCGGTAAACAGTGACGAAGGTTGTTACAAACATGCATTCTTTTGAATTTTAACCAATTTCAATATACAAACCTTACAATTCCATAACATATGCAATGTTAAAGACATATTCTCATTTCTACAACACATTCAACATATACAATGTTAAATTAAGCTCATTTCTTTGCAACATATGCAACATTTTCAATACTTCCATAATCAGAAACATATACAATGTTCTTAGAATTTATTACAAAACAAAATTCTCAATATGAGCTCAAACATCCACAAATAGGTTCGGATATTTCTCTCGGACCTCCAATTCACATTCCGAAGTGGCTTCCTCAACCCCGTAATGTTTCCACAATACCTTAACCAAGGGAATCGTCTTGCCTCGCAAGAATTGGTCCCGCCTATCTAAGACCCTCACCGGTCTCTCCTCATACGAAGCATCCTCATTGACCTCCAAGTCGGTCCAATCCAATACATGCGATGGATCTGGCTTATACTTTCGAAGCATACTAACGTGAAACACGTCATGCACTCCGGACAACTATGGCGATAATGCTAAACGATAGGCAACCTCACCGATCCTCTCAAGGATCTCAAAATGGGCAATGAACCGAGGGGACAATTTCCTACTTTTCCCAAACCTCATCAGACCCCGTTTAGGTGATATCTCCAGAAAGACATGATCATCCACCTCAAATGACAAGGGTCTCCTCTTACAGTCGGCATAACTCTTTTGGCGACTTTGGGCTGTAACCAACGTCCTACGGATAAGTTCAACTTTCTTCGTCGTTTTCCGAACCAACTCCTGGCCCAACAAAGGTGCATCATCCACCTCGGCCCAACACAGTGGAGATCTACACGGTCGGCCATACAAGGCCTCAAATGGTGCCATACCAATACTCGATTGGAAACTATTGTTGTAGGCAAACTCCACTAAGGGTAAGTGTCTCTTCCACGACCCTTTAAAGTCAAGGACACTGCCTCGAAGCATATCCTCAAGTATCTGAATAGTACGCTTGGACTGCCCGTCAGTCTGAGGATGGTAAGTCGTGCTAAAAGTCAATCTAGTACCCAAGGCACTCTGCAAACTCTGCCACAACCTAGTAGTAAAACGCGGATCTCTATCTGAGACGATCGACACTAGGACCCCGTGCAACCTCACTATGTCCCGAATATATAAGTCGTCAAGATGATCTACCGAATCTCTCACGCGTATACGAATAAAGTGTGCCGACTTAGTCAGCCGGTCCATTACCACCCAAATGGCATCGCTACCCCGTTGAGTCCTCGGAAGACCTACAACGAAGTCCATTGTGACATGCTCCCATTTCCACTTGGCTATAGGCAAGGGTTGCAACAAATCCACTGGCCTCTGATGTTCAGCCTTCACTTACTGACAAGTAAGGCACCTCGACACAAACACCGCCACATCCTTCTTCATAGCCCTCCATCAAAACTGACGACTCAGATCATGATACATCTTCGTACCTCCCGGATGCACCGCAAGGCATGAATAGTGAAACTCTCGGAGTACTTCCTCTCGGCAAGACTCTGACACAAATAGCCGGTCTCGGTACCTCACACTCAGGTCGGGGTACACAGTCAAACCCTTCTCTATCTTCCCACTGGAGATCTTCTCTCGGAGGAATTCTACCTCAAGGTCACCTCTCTGTGCCTCTAACACTCGATTCACAAGTGTAGGTTGTGCAACTACAGAAAATAAAACTGCAAATTCAATGGACTCGCCCAGATACAAGTCAAACTCACTAAGGGCACCCAACATCTCCCATTCTCAGACGGCAATACAAGCTGCATCACTAATGGACTTCCTACTTAGGGCATCGGCCACAACATTGGCCTTTCCCGGATGATAATGCAACTCGAAGTCATAATCCTCTATAAACTCCATCCACCTCCTCTGCCTCAAATTCAAGTCTTTCTGTGTAAACAGGTACTTCAGACTCTTATGATCTGAGAACACCTCGAATCTTTCACCATAAAGGTAGTGCCTCCAAATCTTCAAGGCAAATATTACAGTCGCTAGCTCTAGGTCATGAGTAGGGTAATTCCTCTCGTGTGTCTTCAACTGACGTGAGCCATCGGCTACTACTTTTCCCTCTTGCATCAACACACAACCCAAACCCTCTTGTGAGGCATCACAATACACTGCATAACCCAAACCCCTCTCCGAAATAATCAAGACTGAAGCGGTGGTAAGTTTAACGTTAAGTTCGTGGAACGACTTTTCACAAGTCTCACTCCATACAAATTTGACCCCTTTCCGCGTCAATCTAGTCAAAGGCGAAGCTAGCCTGGAGAAATCCTTCACAAACTGACGGTAATAACCGGCCAATCCCAGCAAACTGCGGATCTCAAAAACACTCTTAGGTTGTGCCCAGTCCTGCACTGCCTCTATCTTGGATGAATCTATAGTCACCCCTTCCCCGGATACTATGTGGCCTAAGAACTTAACCTCTCTTAGCCGGAACTCACACTTCCCAAACTTAGCATACAGCTTATGGTCTCTAAGTAACTTAAGCACCACTCGCAAGTGTTCCTCGTGCTCCTCCTCAGAAGGTGAATAAATTGGAATGTCGTCCACGAAAACGACTATAAAGCGATCTAAGAACTCTCGAAAGATCTGGTTCATCAAGTCCATAAACACAGCCGGTGTATTGGTGAGCCCAAAAGGCATCACCAGAAACTCATAATGGCCATACCGCATATGGAATGTCGTCTTCGGGATATCCTCCTCCCTGACCCTCAACTGGTGGTAACCCGATCTCAAGTCTATCTTAGAGAAACAACGGGATCCTTTCAACTGGTCAAATAGATCATCTATACGGAACATAGGGTACTTGTTCTTAATCATAGCTCAATTCAACTTTCGATAATCAATGCAAAGTTTCAAAGCCCCATCTTTCTTTTTAGCAAAGAGGGCCGGTGCTTCCCAAGGTGAAGTACTAGGACGAATAAAACCCTTATCTAGTAACTCCTGGAGTTGAACCTTCAACTCACTCAACTCGACTGGTGCCAACTTGTAGACACCCCATTTTTGACCGACCTTAAGACTCAGATGTCACCGATTGAGCGCTCGGTGATGTTGCATATTGTGCTCGTTCAGAAGTCTCAGAGTCGCGGCCGTGCGCCCTGCCTCCGGACTTCCGAACCCTCTTCTGTGCCTTGCCTCGGTTTGCGAACCAGGCTCGGTTTTCTCTGTTTTCCTCTTCCTGAGGGGGGAGAGGTCCAGTAGACCATCTCTCAGTGGCCGTGGGCTACATTTCGTGGCCATAGGCCATTTTGCCCATTTCGGGGCCCGGTTCCCGGTTTTCGGAGCCGTCAGGCCGTGTGCCTCGGTTCGGGACCGCCTAACCATCTCCGATTCCTCCAGTTTTTGGCATGCATCTCATTTACTCCCTTTCAAGGGACACTGGGGTCTTGGATACCCACTTCGTGGCCAAACACCACTTTCGGTGCTTAACGGCCGGTTTTCGGGACCCCGAACTGCGTGTTTTGGCCCCCGAGCATTCGTTTTGCATCGGTTTTTGTTCATTTTTGGCAGGTACCTCTGTTTTATCACCAGGAAGGTCACTGGAGGGTGGGAGGCTAGCAATTATCTCAGCAACCAGTTATATTCCATTTTCGCCCTCCGACGCCCGTTTTTCTCACTTCCGGGCTAATGTTGAACACCCTAGGGCCATTTTCTTCGAGCCAAAACCACATATTTGTGGTATACACACATGGGAGGACCCTAAAAACACATGGCCGGCCAGTAATCCTCATTGACCCTTTTGAACCCCTCTTTTAAGTGGCTTGTTGTCTCTCTTGGTTCAGAGTTGCCAGATTCCAACTACAGGGCCTTGTTGTGCACACATGGGAGGACACTAACCTTTGGTGGCCGGCCAGTAATTCTTTGTGACCTTTTTGACCCCTAGCCGGCCGGCCATGGGGGGTGGCCGGCCGGCCACCTGCAGCAAAAGGGCATGGCCGGCCTGCATCCTCAGTTTGAGTTCATTACAACTGTATAGCTGTTTCTCCAAAGTATCTTGGCATCCGGGGGATATTTTGGGAGGGAAAGCTTGGGTGCATTTCCCTCCTCTTTTACACCCCCTTCTTAGCCTTTATAAGTGGCTGGCCACCTTCTTCATTAGGGTTAGAAAAACTCCCCCTTAAGAGCTCATAGACATTGGCATACATCTCCCTCTCCAAAACCTTCAAAAATCTTCAAGTCTTGGCACCATTTGTTCATCAACACCAAGCATCACTACCACTACTCCACCACAGCAGCAAGGAGAGGCTTTTCAGAGGCTTAGAAGCAACATTCCTCAAGCCAAGAGGTAGAAAAGAAGAGGTCTTCAAGGGTAAGTCTCAATCTCCCTCTTTTGTAACACTTTTTTGCCTCATTTCTTAGCCCTATTTGCTTACTGTTTTGGGCTCCGACCCTAACTAAAACTAGGCCTTTTTTCAGCCATTCTTCATTTTTGTTTAAGGACTCAACCCTGTTTGAGCCCTCCATCTTGCACTTGTCTCAATATCCTCTTGTATGCCATTATTTTGCATTGAATATTTGGCCTACGTGTGATCTGTTTTCGAGCATAATGTAAACTTTGAGTGGGCCTATTTTGAGCCCCTCTTCAACATTGAAGAAGGACTCAACCCTGTTTTGCCTCTCTATCATGCACTTTCTTCATAATCTCTCATATTTACCGTAAATTTGCATGATTTGTTTGGCCTACATGTGATCTGTTTTGGAGCATGTCATGAACTATGAGTAGGCTTATTTTGGGTCCCTCTACAACATTGTAGAAGGTATCAACTTTGTTGGGGGTCTCCATGTTATACTTGTCATTATACCCCTCTTTGACCCCCATTTTTGCATGCTTTGTTAAGCCTATCTAGATTCTGTTTTTGGCCATCATCAGGTCTGGAATGAGTCATATTTTGGTCTTCTTGACATATTTTGTCAAGGGTCTTAGGCTTTTTGGTGAATTCTTGGTATACCTCTCTTTATAGCCCTCTTTTGGCTCATATTTTGCATGCTATGTTGAGCATATCTACATACTGTTTTGGGGGTTACCATAAGCTGTAAATGTTCATATTTTTGGTCCCTCTTCAGTGTTGTAGAACTGTATTTTTCAGTTTGAGCATTGCATATACCACTTACTTCATTATTTCCCCTTTTTCCCCCATTTTTGCATGCTGTTTTTGCCCCATCTATGATTGTTGTTTGGCCATGCTTTGTACTGGAAAAATGCTAGTTTAGGGACTGCCTATCATCTTTCTTTACACTTCATGTCCATATTGTGCATGTTTGACATAGCTGTAGGCCATTCCATTGCATTTCGGGACTTATTTCGGGCATCGGGTATAATTTTGCTATGATTCGGGGGCTGTTTTGCATCATTTTGGCTTCTGAAATTTGCATGTTCCATATTCCATATGCCATGTCTCATTTTGCATGTCATTGCATGCCTTCGGGCCATTTCTCGGTTTGCGTGCCCACGGGCACGCATTTTGAGGAACCTCATTTTTCATCTTACGGCATCCTATGTGAGTGCAGCTGAGGCCCTCTCATGTTGGTGTAAGCCCTCATTTCATTTCGTATGTCATTCCATGCCTTCGGGTCATTTCTCGATTTGCGTGCCCGCGGGCACGCATTTCGAGACATCTCTTTTTTATCCGACGACCTATTATGTGAGTGTGGCTGAGGCTCTCTCATGTTAGTGTAAGCCCATATTGCATTTGGAGTGCCATTCCATGCTTTAGGATCATTGCCTCGGTTTGCGTGCCCGTGTGCACGCATTTCGAGGCACTTCATTTTCATCCGACGGCCTCTTATGTGAGTGTGGCTGAGGCTCACTCATGTTAGTGTAAGTCCATTTTGCATTCTGTATGTCATTTTAGTCTCATGGCATCGTGTATGCCATTGCCTCGGTTTGCGTGCCCGTGTGCACGCATTTCGAGGAACTTCATTTTCATCTCATCGGCTTCTTATGTGAGAGTGGCTGAGGCTCTCTCATGTTAGTGTAAGTCCAATTTGCATCGCGTATTGCCATTTCATGCCTTAGGGCCATTGCCTCGATTTGCGTGCCCATGTGCACGCATTTCGAGGCATGCCATTCCATAACATTGCGTATGTTAGGATTGTATCTTAGTTGCATTTCATGCATATCATGCATATTGCATCGTGTTCGGGATAGGAGTTAGCCCGGGCACGGGAAACGAGGTACGTTCCGCACTCCGAGTGACGGAACGGATCTCAATTCCTAAGTCACCGACACTCCGGATTACCCATGATGGAGTTAGGTTTTGTTGTAGCATTCATTTGCATTCATTCTATATTGAGTTGTGCAATTCGGCTCCTCGACCATCATGCATCGATGTGCGTGATTGGTGGCACGAGGATCGAGGCATGCATATATTTGTGAAATACATTGCTATGCCCCTTTTCCTGCTCTCTATTGCAGCAAAATGAAGAATCAGCAACTTTTCGGAGTCTAGCACGCATTCCGAGAACAATTGCAAACAGAGGCTAATCGGGGCATCGTCATGGATTTCCGCCCAAAGTAGCCCGACATACATCATTCATCAGAAGCAAGGCAGTCCCTGGCTTGCGTGCCAGTTTACAGTTTTTCTTAGTTAATTTGTTAATTAATTAGGAATCTGTAATATTCGGACTGTAATATTCTTTTATTCGGACTGTACATTTATTCGGACCCTCTGCGCGAGGGCATAACTGTAATAAGTGTGGGTGTGTGTGATGTATGTCTTCCAACCCCACATCTTTCTCCCTTTTATTTACCTGCTTACAATGGTTAGATATAGGGCATATTTCAATTAGCATACAGTACGACAGCATGTTTGCATCATTCATCTGTTTTGCATGCACCGGGCTCGGCACACCATACAAACTGCATTCGTATTGCAATTCCAAGTTGAATACGTGTTAGTTGTAGCATCTCATATGCCATGTTTAGGATAGCCGAGCCTACTATAGTTTGCATTTTGCATGTGTTGCATTAGGCATTTCTGTATACTTAGGATCATGCATGATTTCTAATGAGCTTTTGTTTTGGCTTGGAGTACTCGGTAAGTTTTATGCTTTAGCATCCTTGCATGCGTGTGAGTGTTGCCATGAATAGCATGCTTGCCATGAGGCTATTTGCTTATGTGATATAACTGCCTGAATGCCTGTGGGTGAAGGTTAGGTTACTTGGATTGGGACAATTCATCAAATGTTTGTTTTAAGCCCACTAGATAGTGGCAACACCATGTTTTCTAAGCCCACCCGAGGGTGGCAAAATCTGTATTTTAAGCCTACCTGCGGGTAGCAAACCATCTTTCAAACAGACATGAAATGTTTTGTTCCAATTCAGGCGACTCAGTCTATACTTGTATGCTGTGCGCATCACATAGTAACCTAGGCTAATAACCGGAATAAGAACATACAATGTTTTCAAAATAAGATATCATGGTTAGTAGAGGCCGGTCTTAGACCGGGCGAGCGGGGGTGCTCACGAAGTGACCTTCCCCAATCGTACCCAAGTTCCCGAGCCGAGGCAACTTTGGTGATGACGGACACGTGGCCTTTGGCACCGAGTCAGGGTTTCCTAAATTTCCCCATTAAAAAAAATATTTAGGTGGCGACTCTGTATCTGGCAAAGCAGTCCATGTTTGGCACTTCTTTCAAAAAATCTGTTTTCAAAACGATTTGCCGGATTTGGACTCTTTGGTTCGAGATTTAGAACCGTGACATTTGAGTCCTTCGAACTGTAGTGACCCAATATCGAACCAGAACGGGGGGGGACTCGCACTCCTTCTCCCGGGATGCGTTCGGGGACGTCTACTGTTTCTGGCAACTCTGCTGGGGACTTAGAGAACTTGACTCGAACTCGTGATATCTGGTTTTGACTACACTTGTGTGTTTCTTTGCATTGCATTTGCATTGGTGCGCCTAGGACACCGTGTTTGCCATATGCCATTCCCGAACGATTTGCCGGAGGCTTGTCTTGTCAAGGGCATGACCATAAGGCTGATCGGCTCTGGGCTCTGACAGCATGGGAACACAAACCCCGGTTTTACCGGGGCAACCCTTTTTTTGACCATTCGACCTAGTGCATATTCGGATCCATAGTGACCATTCCAAACTAGGATAGGTTGCTTTCCCCGTTTATAGGTTGTTTGAAACCGCTGTGTGCGTAGTGAAACCCTAGCTCCTGACAAAATAGGACAGGGGAAAACCCTACCCCCAACATAGGGGTGTTTTGGCTCTCACTTATCTGTTATGTGCTTGTTAGAGTGCGTCTCTACAGGGAATGCATGTATCAGTTTATGAGTCATATCAGGCCTGCGGGCATCAGTTTTTGAGATTGGGCATCAGGCCTGCGGGCATCAGCCAGTCATTTGAGAATCAGTTGTCTGCGGATATCAGATTCGGTTTTGGAAAACAGTGATACAGGGACAGTAATCAGTGATTGAGGACAGTGTATACCCAGCTTATCAACCGTGTGTTGTATGCCCGACTGTGTGTTGTGTATTTAATTTAAGCTGTTATGCTGTCCGTTTTTCTGGTTATTTATTTCCTTTTCGCTTTATTTATCTTTTTGCTAGGGCAGTTTTTAGCACGATTGCTTCTGAACCACTAGATACTCCCCAAGCACTTTGGACACGAGGTCGCCGACTCAATCGATCCGAGGATCTGGTTGACGGACATCCAGTGTTCCACTCTCTACCCCCCGGTTGTTAGAAGAAGGCCGAGGAGGCGCAGTGTGTCAGAACAGGGATTACCGGAACAGAGGGGTACTTTGACAGTAAGCAGTCAAGTTGAGATTTCTGTGTCTGCCATAGAGGTACATTTACCGGTCATTCAGATGGAACAGCAGAATACATCAGGGATGGAGGCGATGATGCGCCAAATGCAAGAGAGCATGAGACAGATGCAAGAGGATGCCATCCGCCAAGCGGAATTTTCTAAGCAACAGGCCACAGTCATGGGCCCAACAGGCTGAGCTCATTACCAGGCTCCAGCAGCAAACCGGGATATCAACCTCGCACCCGGCTCCTCCTCCACCCGGAGCTCCGTTACCCCGAGCAGGCATCCACTGGTCAAAATGCCCTGCCAAATCCCCAGAATACCCCCCTGAACACCCAGAACACCCTACCCAATGTCCAGAATATTCAAGAGGACACAGGCCATCCAACGGGGCTGGCTCCGCCCCCGCTTCTACCTCAACTGTCCAAGAATCTTACACCCAATCACCCAGACTCTCCATTCGAGTTCGAGGTAGACCACACAGCTCTGAAATTGAGCAAATTGGAGAAGCTTTTTAAGAAGTCTCAGGGGGTGAAGGCCATCCCAGACATCGAAGATGGGTACACCGACGTGGCCGTAACATTGCCAGACAGATTTAAGATGCCACAGATTGATCGTTTTGATGGGTCAGGGGATCCTATGGTCCATCTCCGGCTGTTTTCAGACATCCTGCGGCCAATGGGCCTAACCCGACCACAAAAGCTTTCCCTGTTTGGCCGAACTTTGTCGGGCGTGGCAGCCATTTGGTATGCGAAGTTAGAAGATGAGGTAAAGAGAAACTGGGATGAGATGGATGAGGCCTTCGTTGCACAGTACTCGTACAATACACAAATCGAGATTACAACTCGTGATCTCGAAACGACGAGGCAAGAGGCCAAGGAGACTTTCTCAGACTTCGTAACTCGATGGAGGGCAAAGGCATCGATGATGACCTTGAGGCCTACAGACAAAGATCAAATTAGGATGATTGTGCGCAATCTCCAACCAAAACTCATGCAGAAGATGATCGTACTCCCCTTTCCCACCTTCTCAGACTTTCACGAGATGGGGGTACAGATCGAGGATGCGATGAAGCAAGGTCTGATTGACCAGGACCGGGAGCAACCCCGGAGGACATTTAACCGCAATAATAACGCAGGCCCGAGTGGCACTGCAAACACAAGGACTTCGGAGGTCAGTATGGTCACCACCAATCCCCCTCCCCAGCCAAGGCCCGTGGCGGCCACCCCCTTTTCCAGTACATCCGGGAGCAGTACCCAAGCCCCGAGATTCCAGCCCAGAGGCCAAAGAACCTTTACTCCACTATACATGCCTTTGTCCAAGGTTCTAGGGGTCTTGATTAGAAAGGGACATCTAAAACCCCTGGAGCCGAGGCCGCCACCAAATCTTCTCCCCCCCCTCTCACAACCCAGCCAAATACTGTGCCTACCACCAGCAGCACGGTCATGATACCGACCATTGTTTCAGGCTGCGTCACGAGGTTCAGGACCTCATCGACAAAAATATTATTCTACCTCCAGATAGACCTAACGTCACAACCAACCCACTCCCTACCCATAACCAAGATCCACCACCCAAAAGAGTCAACTTCATCCAAACTAGGGTCGTATCCTACGATCCTAGTATCTATATTACTCCCTCTCACCTACCCAAGCCGGAGGTGATCCTTCCTGATTGCACCGATTCCTTGTGCATGATGGACACCTTCACAACCCAATCCGAGTCAAAGGTGGTGACCACTGAAGATGGAACAGGGCAGGTTTCAGAGGAGAACAGAGTTGTTGAGTCTGGGATGGAACAGCCCGGGAATTATGCTGGGGGAGCCTATGATCCAAGCGAATACATTTCATCAGTGGGGCCGGTCCGAGCTGAGTGTGGGGTTGCCAGAAAAAGCTGAAACTATGCATGATTCAGGGGGACAGACTTGAACAGGGGGCGGGGCAGATGATCTAGCAACAGTGGAGGAGGACTTCGCCAACCTCCAGTTCTTTAACGACCAAGAATCAGGAGATGCAACAGTCAACTGGTTTGAATATGAGGAGTCGGCGGAGGCCACCGGGTGGTTAGATGATCAGCCTGATATTGTGGAGTTTCAGCCAGAGCAGAGCCCGGCAGGGGCGAGGGTATCAACTGTGGCCGGAAGGGCCGAGAGTCAGAATGGATTGCCGGAGAGCGCCGGTACAAAGAATTCCGCTCGGGACTTAAGCGTTATGGATGCAAAGACAATGGAACAACAAACTGCAGCAACACAGACAGAACAGGAGAAGCTTTGGGATTCCGAGAGAATCAGAAAGGCAAAGGCCCATGAAGGGGCTGAGAGTGCTGTGGGCACGAGAACGGACAATGCTGTGAGCATATGGGATGAAGGTACTGAGAGTACACATCTGCCAGAACCAGACAGGTGTCTTTTGGATGCTAACGGGATGTGGTGGGAAGACGACGACTTATGTCTTGCCCACACAGACGAAGATTGGGGAGTAAATCAACCAGACAACACCTGGTACCTCGATGAGGTGGACCACATGACCAGGAAGTGGGCGGTACTTCAAGCCCCCGCACCTAGACCAACCAGAAGCATCTGGTAAAGACAAGGAAGTTGAGAAACAGAGAGAGAAACAGATTGAAGAAGAAGCTGTGCTGAGGCAATTAAAGAAGATACAAGCAGACATCTTCATCTGGGGACTGCTTATGGCTTCACGAGTACACAGACAGGCTGTCCTATCTGCCATGGACAAGGCCAAACTCTCAATCGATACTACACCAGAGCAACTGGTCGGGCTGGTTTTTCCGGGAGGGGGTTCCCCGGCATTAACCTTTTCAGACAAGGAACTGCCGCCTGAGGGCGTGAATCATAACAAACCTCTCTACATTTCCGTGGAATGTAGAGACAAGTGGATACCGGTGGTACTTGTTGATACCGGGTCTGCTATCAATGTCTGCCCAGCCAGAACAGCGTATGCAATCGGGTTGAAGCCCGCGGACTTCATCCCGACAACTCAGGTGATCAAAGCGTACGATAATACTAGCAGAGAAGTGATGGGAACTGTCAAGATTCAGACGAAGATTGGACCTGGACAACACGAGATAGATTTCCATGTCTTGGAGGTTCCCGCAACTTTCAACCTACTTTTGGGGCGACCGTGGTTACACCAGGTGAAGGCCGTCTCGTCTACTCTGCATCAAATGGTGAAATACCCCTATGGAAAGGGAGTAGCCATTGTGTTTGGGAATTCATCGATCCATCCCCCTCCAGAGGTATCCACACCAGTCCTAGAGATTGAGCATGGCATGGAAGACGTGTTTATATCAGGATTTACTTTGGCCGAGGCCCGGGTTGTGCAAAACATTATGGCTGTGAATGAAGGTATGTACGTCAGTGCTCAATCCATCTACCTCATGAACAAGCTACAACACATCCCCGGGATGGGATTAGGAAGGAGCGGCAGGAAAGACGTCGCAATATTGGCCGAAGTGCCACACAACCCGCATACCTTTGGACTGGGTTACCTGCCCACCAAAGAGGACTGGGTGAGGAAAGGGAAAGAAATGGCCGGAAGGGCCAGAGCAAAGCAGGCTGGGAAGCCATTTGACTTGATGCATAGGCCCATTCAGGGCACCCTGAACGGACGCTTCGTCCGGGAGGGGGAGGACTTTCCATTTTGCGGCTTCCCAGAGCCGTGGTTCAACGCGGAGAAGAAACGCGTGCCAGGCTTCGAGATTTTCTTCGACCTGCAACTATCCGGGGATGATGTTGCCACAGAGCAGACAGACCCAACAACTGAGGTTGAGCAGAATAAGGCAGTGGATCCTGAGGGCATAGAGTTGGAAATGGGGGTAGCACTGGCATGTCTCCTCTCTGATCTTCCGATCGACCAAGAGTGCTTGGGGGATAACTTCGTGGTTTCCATGATTGGGAATGAAACGGCTGCGAGCCAACCAGCAGCTATCTTGGATGCATCTATCGCACCCTCTCTCACTTGGCAGTACGAGGAGGGATTTTTGTCCAGCAGCACCGGGTCAGGTAGTGAGCCGGAATCTGATTCCACCGAGTCTTGTGAGTCGGAATCAGGTTCCAGCTCGACTGAGTCTGAGTCTGGTACTCCTGGGGATGTTAACCCGGATGCCACAGTCCTGTCTAGGTCGTCTTTTTCCTTTTCATTTGAGTCTGTTGTAACTGATGAATTGGATGATCTGGCTGTGCCTAATGAGAATGAACTATCTGTGGTTTCCAAGTACTTTTCTGTGCCCCTAATTTATTGCATTAATTCAGACTTTCAAAACTTTGATGAAAACGAAGAGGACGAAGTTCCTCCGGTTTTACAACGTCTAATTGAGCAAGAGCAAGAGAGATTTGTTAAACCATTAATGGATGAAATCATTACCGTGAACATTGGTACTGAGGAGGACCCGCGGCTGGTCCAGATTGGGTCCACGTTGTCTTCGGAGGAACGCGAGCGACTAGTCGCTTTATTAAAAGATTTCAAAGATGTTTTCGCGTGGTCCTACGAAGACATGCCTGGAATCGATCCTGAGATTGTACAGCATCGGATCCCCCTTGACCCCGAGGCTCGACCTGTCAAACAGAAACTCAGAAGGATCCGCCCGGACTGGGCTCTCAAGATTAAGGAAGAGGTCACCAAGCAAATCGACGCAGGCTTCCTGCTGGTATCTAAGTATCCAACTTGGTTGGCCAACATTGTTCCGGTGCCGAAGAAGGACGGCAGGATCCGGGTGTGTGTAGACTTCAGGGATTTGAACAGAGCTAGTCCGAATGACGACTTCCCCTTACCGCACATCGATGAGTTGGTAGATTTCACGGCAGGGCATGCATTGCTCTCATTTATGGATGGCTTCTCAGGATACAACCAGATAGTAATGGCACCAGAAGACAGGGAAAAGACTGCATTCACCACCCCGTGGGGGACATACTGCTACAGGGTAATGCCGTTTGGGTTGAAGAACGCTGGAGCTACTTATCAACGGGCCGCGACCACAATATTACATGATATGATCCACAAAGAGGTAGAGGTGTATGTGGACGACATGATTGTCAAGTCCAAAGAAAGAGAGGGCCACTACACCGCCTTGCATAAGTTTTTCCAAAGGATCAGGGAATTCCGGTTGCGGCTGAACCCTAAAAAATGTACGTTTGGTGTTACAGCGGGAAAAATGCTGGGGTTTCTGATTACACAAAGGGGCATCGAAGTCGACCCTTCCAAAATCAAGGCCATCCTAGAAATGCCCCCACCAAGGACTGAAAAGGAGGTGAGAGGCTTTCTGGGTAAAGTGCAATTCATAAGACGGTTTATCTCAAAATTAACCTTGACTTGTGAACCACTTTTTGGTCTCCTGAAGAAAGGCAAGAAATTTCAATGGGACGGCTGATGTCAAGCAGCGTTTGAGCAGATCAAAGAATATTTACAGAACCCGCCCGTGTTGTCACCACCAGAACCAGGGAAACCGTTGATTTTGTACCTATCAGTGACTGAGACCACGATGGGCTGCATGCTTGCTCAAGAATCAGAAGACAAGGTGGAGAAAGCCATCTACTATTTAAGCAAGAAAATGCTGGAATATGAGACCCGATATACACCGCTGGAAAAGGCTTGCTTAGCGCTGGTATGGGCCACCAGGAAGCTGCGGCACTACTTGTTGGCTCACTCTGTAATGTTGGTTTCACGACTTGATCCCATCAAATATCTTTTCGAGAAACCGGCGCTTACGGGTAGGCTAGCTCGTTGGTTGCTGTTGCTCTCCGAATTTGATCTCACGTACGTGACACGCAAGTCAGTAAAAGGAAGAGCAGTGGCAGAGTTCCTTGCCGACCACCTGGTTGAGGGGGATGAAGCAGTTGAATATTTGTTCCCGGATGAATCAATTTTGCATATCGACGAAGAAACTTGGACGATGTACTTTGACGGAGCGTCAAATCAACATGGGTATGGGATAGGAGTGTTGCTGATAGCACCCGACAATTCCCGTATCCCTCTAGCCTTTAAACTCCGGTTCAGAGTCTCGAACAATGAAGCAGAATATGAGGCGTGTATCGCTGGTCTAGAAGCAGCCCTGGAACTAGGGGCAAGACGGCTGGACGTCATTGGGGACTCGAACCTCGTTGTATCTCCAACTAAAGGAGACTGGAAAGTAAAAGAGGAAAAGATGATGATGTATCACCAAACCTTAGATTTGCTAATTCCTCGGTTTGAGAAGCTAAATTTTACTCATCTACTAAGAGAGAACAACAGGTTCGCAGATTCTTTAGCAACTCTATCATCCATGATAGACATCCCGTGTGGAGTCCGGATGCGTCCAGTCATCATTGACCAGAAATTTGCACCAGCCTATGAGTCGATTGCAGCCATAGATGAAGTTCAGGACGAACACCCTTGGTATTACGACATTTGGAATTTCTTGGAGAAGGAAGCATACCCCCCAGGGGTAAACGCCAAGGACAAAAGGGCAATAAGAAGATTGGCCGTTCAGTTCATCATCTGTGGGGGTAAGCTGTATAGAAGAGGTCATCTGGGAATGCATAAACTGTGTGTTGATGCCGAAGAGTCAAAGAGTCTAATGGAAGCCATCCATGGAGGGGAATGTGGAGCACATATGAATGGGGTAATGCTAGCACAGAAGATTCTCAGACAAGGTTACTACTGGTCCACCATGGAGGAGGATTGTATTGGTTTTGTTCGGCGATGCCATAAATGTCAGATCCATGCAAATCGCATGAACATCCCGCCATCAAAGCTGTACAACATGACTTCGCCATGGCCATTTTCAGTCTGGGGAATTGATGTGATCGGAGCTGTCACGCCAAAGGGGTCGAATGGGCACGAGTTCATCTTGGTAGCGATAGATTATTTCACAAAGTGGGTTGAGGCCCAATCTTATGCGGTGTTGAAGGCTTCGCATGTTGCAAAGTTTATCAGAAACAACATCATCTGTCGCTATGGGGTCCCAAATGAGATAATTTCAGATAACGGTTCCCACTTCAAGAAGGAAGTGATAGACTTGTTGGAGAAATACAATGTGGCTTTTCATAAGTCGTCTACCTACCGGCCGCAGACTAATGGAGCAGTTGAGGCCGCCAACAAGAATATCAAGCGCATACTAGAGAAGATGGTGGAAACCTACCGGGACTGGCCAGATAAGCTGCCGTTTGCTCTGTGGGGCTACCGAACTTCAATCAGAACTTCAACTGGGGCGACTCCGTATTCATTGGTTTATGGGATGGAGGCCGTTCTACCTATTGAGATTGAGGTTCCGTCACTACGAGTATTGGCCGAGTGTCAAATAGCCGAGGCAGATTGGCAGCAGAGCAGATTCGAAGAACTCATGCTCTTTGATGAGAGAAGACTGAAAGCACTGTACCATATTCAAGGTTATCAGCGCAGAATTGCCCGGGCTTTTAACAAGAAGGTTAAGTCCAGGAATTTAAAGGAAGGAGATTTGGTACTCAAGGACAACCGAGCTCCCATCCACGACCCAAGGGGCAAGTTCAGACCTAATTGGACTGGTCCCTACATCATTAAGTCTATTTGGTCGGGTGGAGCTGTGGTTCTGATGGATCTGGATGGCTTAGAGTTTTCACAACCGATCAACATGGACAAGTTGAAGAAATACTACCCTTGAGAGGCTCGCTAGGCCGAAAACCCGAAAGGGCGACCTAGGCAAAACTCAGAGCACAAAAAATTGAAAACGGCCTTGGCAAAAGTTAGAGCGCAAAAGGAGAGTAAAAATACCCGAGCGAACCTAAGCCTGAACTACGTAAGGCTTGATTCCCATCTTTCGGATACGTAGGCAGCTTCATCCTGAAGTTCAGCCATAAACATTTTCCCCGATCAACTTTGTCCATTTTGATCATCTCAGTCATCTTTATCCATCAGCATTCATCGTAATCTCTGGTGCAGTGCTATTCAGACTAGGGGCAACTTTCCGTTGCCAGGAAGTGCTATGGTCCCATTCAGACTAGGGGCAACTTTCCAAGTTGCTAGGATCCGGAGTTGTGCACCTCAGTGACAGATCTCAGACGTGTCCAGTTCTGATCCTTATCGAAAATAGTTTTGAAAAGTTTTAATAAAAGTTGACTTTGTTCAAATTAATCTTTTCACAACTAAGACCTTTTTTGGACCAAAACGGGAAATTTTCAGTACCACAACCTTCAATTTCATTGCTTTCAAAACAGAGTTCTCTTGCTCTTACATACAATTGAAGTTGCTTTTTATTACATTCATAACGAAAACTTGAAAGTACTAATAAAGCAATAAATCTGGGGCATAGTCAAGTCAGGTGTCCCTGCGCCCCCTCCCAGAGCTAGTTGAAGCTTCCGATGCCGACCTAGGCCCAGTCTGTGCCTCCTCATTGAGCCAATCCCAGCACTCGTCAGACAAAGCATAACTAAAAGTAGGGGCGGGGGCCAGGAGCTCTCTAATTCTCCACGTTGCGGCCTGCCGAGCCAGCTGTGCGCCTCGAACCAAGAATGTAGCCGGATACTCTATCCCCTCTGGTGGGCAAGTCTGATCACGGCCGAACTGGCGCAGAATACGGAATGGGAAATAGAATACACAGTGAGCCAAGCCGATCAGCCGAACCCCGACCTATCGGGACATGCTGAAGCTCATCGCCGGGAGATTAAGCCAAGGGCAATGCCAAGCAATGCAATCTGCTGACACATTACACATCCATTCAAACCACCATCCCTCATCAGGGGCGTCGACTAAGCGTGGTCGAAAGAAGTAGCCGCAGGCTGAGTAAGCAGGGCAAGAGTCCACAACTTGCAGTTTGTCCATCAACCATATCTGGGGAGGGATGAAAAATGAGAGAATAAAGAATAGAGAGATGTGCGATGAGAGAAAAGTAAGATAAGGGTCTTATGAGAAAAACTGAGCCTGAGAGCCGAGTGATGTGAGCAAATACATATGTGAGATCGGGTGGGAAACATTACCTGTAGTAGTAGTGGACTCCCTGCAAATCTGGTTGTCTCCCGACGGTAGAAGGCATCCAGGCCCATCAGTGTCTCGGCCAATGTCATGGCGATGCAACTCTTTCCCTCTTTCAAGCCTTGAGCAACTTCAATCAGACGGACGCTGGATCCTCCAAAGCTTGAGGCAAACAGAAAATGAGATAACATGCACAAACAGAGAGCATGTTGTCGGAAGCCTTGCCACTGATGGTCGCTGCGGTCACCAGCATCGGAGAATCGGTAGACCAAACTTGGGATATCCAACATTCCGTTACAAATCAGGGACCGAGCGTCATGCGCGGAGAGCCCGCACATCCGCCCTAAGTATTGAGCATAGCCAAAGTTGAGTTGGGGCAAGAGTTCCTCGTCGCACTCGGATTCCAGCAAGACTTGAAAATCTTCAAAAGTGGGACATACCTCTTGACCGCCGAAGCTGAAAACGTGCGTCACCGGGTTCCAAAACTTCGCCGCGGCATGGAGGAAAGGAAGGTGCAGTGGAGTGCGACTCAGCGGGAATAGTGCATTTAAGCCGAAACCTCAGAAGTTCAACTTTTCCGAGCCATCTAGAGAAGAGATCCAAGATGTAAGATTTTCTGAGAGAAATGCCTCCATTTTTGTGCAAAGCAGTGATGAAATGAATGAATCTCGAAGTTGGAGCTTTTATAGAGGAGAAAACACTATTCAGGGGGCAAGTGTCAAAATTCTGGAGGCTGCAGAGAAAAGTGGCCGGTCGGCCACCTATTCTAGCAGGCCGGCCACCTGTGGCTCTCCAAAAGCAAAGTGGGGCCCACCATGCTCATTGGTCCTGTTTACCCTCCGGAAGGAAATTTGAGGCATCTCGATGCATTGGGAATGTCAAAGGCCTCCATTTCTCTCAGTTTCGGATGCGTTCTGTCACCCAGATCATCTGAATGTACGCTTTGTTTTGCCCATCGAGTTGTTGTTTTGCTTATCGAGTTGTCGTTTTGTTTATCGAGTTGTAAGTTTTGTCGAGCTATCACATTTGGTGTTTTGAGTTGTTACTCTTTTGTTTATGTAATTTTGTTAAGTCTTGTTTATCGAGTCGTTAACATTGTTGTATTTTGCTTATCGAGTTGTAAACTTGTTAAGATCTTGTCTTTTCTTAACGAGTTGAGTTGTTTGTTTTGTTGTGTCGACTCATTACCTGACCCGGTAAATACACAAGGCACATTTCCATTCAATTCCATTTTTGTGCAAAATGATGCAATGCGATGCTAAGAGTATACAACACCTTTTCAAAAGTTGTTTCATTCCATCATGTTTTGCAACAGAACAAAGGTACAAGTTTTACAGAAAATAAAACTGCCTAACAATATGCAGAGTCCTACAAACTACTAGCAAAAAGTAAAATAAAGCAAGAAATAGCATCAATGTCCTCGGGAACGGGAATGAGGGGGCCCTCTCATCCTCTTCTGCGGGATAACCTCTGCACCATCATCACCATCCGGGTTAGAGCTATCATCCTCCGGATCCCCCTCAGCCTGGTCTCCACTCTTGGAACCAAGACCAGAGCCTCCCTCCCCAGCAGATGTCTCTGACTCACGGTCTGCGACCTCCTCCTCCTCCTCCTCAATAATGGGTGCCCTGCGTCTGCGAGACGACCCTGCTCCTCGAGCTCCTCGAAAAGGCCTAGATGGCCCAGCTCCCCGAAAAGGCCCAGATGGCCCAGTACCTCGAACAGGCCCAGTACCTCGACTTCCCTGAGAAGGCCCGGGTGGCCTGGTCTGCGACGATGCATATACAGGAGGCATCTGAAAATGAAGAGTTCAATACATCAGTTTAAATATGAAAAGCAGATGCAAGTACAGTATACGAGTGGGGTGTGTGTCAGATGTGCTCTATACAGCCTATCAATCCAGCAGAACGTTCAAAACCAGTATGTCATCAGGAGTATGCTGAATACAGGAAAGATGGACAATACCTGCACGCCCATAATGGCCAGCTGTGCCTCCCTCCGTAGGATCATGCCCTCGAATGTGGCTAGCATCCCAAGTAGCTCATCCGTGTACTCAACTGGAGGCTGCAAATACAAATGCAAAACTATCAGTAAAGGGATAAACGTCCAAATATCTAACTGATGAATCAAAGCTGAAAAACATACCGGGAGTGAATCAGGATCTCTGACATATCCGTGGTCAGGAAGAGGAGGCTCTAGCGGGACCTGGTAAGGAGTCCCGAACCGCCAACTCGTCAACTCGGTCGGCATGTCTGGCCACCCAGGATGATAAAGAGACGGAGGGATCGGAGGAATCGAACTACCTCTCCCCCTAGACGCACCAGCTCTGCTAGAGGATGGGATATCCGTGGTATGAGCCCGACTCGACGATGGTACATCAGTAAGCCTCCGTGACGGAGCACGCACTCCCGTCAAGGGGGGCATCAGATATATGCGACGATAGGTGGCGTAGCCCCCCTCCATGAGATGTAACAAAGCATCGGTGCCCTGCATGTCACTAATGACCTCATGGGCAGAGAGTCTATCGGCAGTCCGCATAGTGGCTGGAGGTACAGCAGGAGGGTCCTGAGAATCGTACCCCCACACCTGACGCAGAAAGCGTTCCCCCAGGAACCATGCCCTACCAACAGGTCCTTCGAGTAGGAACCTATACTGGGAATTGCTCAATCCTCCGGGATACTGATGTCGGAGACCATCACCTAAGACCGCCCAGGGCTGCCAAGTAATCTGCGGATAACCAGTGCACAGATCTATCAGAAATCAGGAACATACAGGGCAGGTCAAAGATGAAAATAAAAGGGACTGAGGGTTCTGAAATACCTCTGTTGCCCGCACAGTATCAAAATACTATCGCAGGTAGAAAAGAGTCTCTTGAGGTCTCGGTCGGTGCTCGCCCTCGAATACCAGTGAAAACGGAGTCATAAGGAGTCCTGCCACCTCCATCTCCGGGGCTAATGTGGGAAAGTATACGTACACCCATAGCTGAGAAAAACAGTACAGAATGTGAATACAAAGTGCCAAGGGCAGAATACAGAGTGCAAAGTGCGCCGTGTGTGCAATAAACAAGTAATGAGGAGCAGAAATGTAAATCAAGAGGACAGAACGTACCTCCCAGGCTCTCCAATAGCCGCCGAGTAAGTCTCCCCGCCCGCGAGAGGCTGCGCTCATGTAACAATAGAGGGTAGCCAGGCCAGGACCACCCCAGTCATACCGGCTGACCTGTGATAGGTCCACTAGGGCACTCAGAAGATACAACCCAACAGTGTTCCCCCTATCGGCAAACAGAATGGTGCCAAAGAGGAACATAAGGAAGCCACGGGCGTACTGCTCGACCTCCCCAGGAGACTCAGGCTCCATCTCCGGCCTCCGGAAATGGGAAGAGAACCAAGTGTACCGGACTCTCCCGGAAGCTCTGTCTACAGGTGGACGGGCCCCCAACAGATGTAACCATGCGGCCTCCCACTCTCCCATATCCTCGTCATAAGGAATGGGCCAACCGCCTATGTCTAGGCCGGTGAGTACGGCAAAGTCTAGCGGAGTCATGGTCATATCCCCGGTGGCAGAAAAATGGAAAGAATTGGTGGTGTCCCACCATCTCTCCACCAAGGCAGCTAACAATGTCCTGCTGGCAGGGCAGCGTGATAATCCCACGCAGAATGCTCCGAATCCTGCTAGATCAACCAGATCCCGAACAGCCTCTGGAAGCTCAGCGTACCAGTCTCTCGCGGCGGTAGAGCCGTATCCACGCACGGTGCGATCGCCAACCTGCATTCAGAATGAATACATCTGTCAGTGATGAAATAAATGAGCTGTGTGCTAATGAAATGAATGAGCTGTGTGCTAATGAAATGAATGAGCTGTGTGCCAATGAAATGAATGAGCTGTGTGCAAATCAAATCAAATTTCAAAATCAGTGGGCCGCGTGTTCGCTTCAAATCTGGGTTGCGTGTTCAGTAAATCTGTGTTTGGGCTGCGTGTTCAAATTTCAGAAAAATCAGTGAGCTGCGTGTTCGCTTCAAATCTGGGCTGCGTGTTCAGTAAATCTGTGTTTGGGCTGCGTGTTCAAATTTCAGAAAAATCAGTGGGCTGCGTGTTCGCTTCAAATCTGGGCTGTGTGTTCAGTAAATCTGTGTTTGGGCTGCGTGTTCAAATTTCAGAAAAATCAGTGAGCTGTGTGTTCGCTTTAAATCTAGGCTGTGTGTTCAGTAAATCTGTGTTTGGGCTGCGTGTTCAAATTTCAGAAAAATCAGTGAGCTGCGTGTTCGCTTCAAATCTGGGCTGCGTGTTCAGTAAATCTGTGTTTGGGCTGCGTGTTCAAATTTCAGAAAAATCAGTGGGTTGCGTGTTCGCTTCAAATCTGGGCTGCGTGTTCAGTAAATCTGTGTTTGGGCTGCGTGTTCAAATTTCAGAAAAATCAGTGGGCTGCGTGTTCGCTTCAAATCTGGGTTGCGTGTTCAGTAAATCTGTGTTTGGGCTGCGTGTTCAAATTTCAGAAAAATCAGTAGGCTGCGTATTCGCTTCAAATCTGGGCTGCGTGTTCAGTAAATCTGTGTTTGGGTTGCGTGTTCAAATTTCAGAAAAATCAGTGGGTTGCGTGTTCGCTTCAAATCTGGGCTGCGTGTTCAGTAAATCTGTGTTTGGGCTGCGTGTTCAAATTTCAGAAAAATCAGTGGGCTGCGTGTTCACTTCAAATCTGGGCTGCGTGTTCAGTAAATCTGTGTTTGGGCTGCGTGCTCAAATTTCAGAAAAATCAGTGGGCTGCGTGTTCGCTTCAAATCTGGGCTGCGTGTTCAGTAAATCTGTGTTTGGGCTGCGTGTTCAGTAAATCTGTGTTTGGGCTGCGTGTTCAAATTTCAGAAAAATCAGTGAGCTGCGTGTTCGCTTCAAATCTGGGCTGCGTGTTCAGTAAATCTGTGTTTGGGCTGCGTGTTCAAAATTTCAGAAAAATCAGTGGGCTGCGTGTTCGCTTCAAATCTGGGCTGCGTGTTCAGTAAATCTGTGTTTGGGCTGCGTGTTCAAATTTCAGAAAAATCAGTGGGCTGCGTGTTCGCTTCAAATCTGGGCTGCGTGTTCAGTAAATCTGTGCTTGGACTGCATGTTCAGAAAATCAGAATTTAGGACCGCGTGTTCTACTCTCAATCAATATGGGCTGTGTGTTCACCATCAACTTGGACTGTGTGTTCAGAAAATCGGAGTTCGGGACTGTGTGTTCTACTCTTAATCAGTGTGTGCGGTGTGCTCACCTTCAAATTCGGGCTGTGTATTCGACAAATCAGTATTTGAGCCGTGTGTTCAATTCTTAACTAATGTGTACCGTGCGTTCACAATCAATCAGTCGATGAGCCGTGTGTTTAGCAATTCAAGTGTTTAAGTCACATGTTCAGAATGCAAACAAAGTACTATGTCGTAAGCTAAAACTGTGTATACAAGCATGGCAAAGGCACGAAATACGAGAAAAATGCAGGAAATAAAGTGAAATACATCTCGTGCATCGTGAGAGAGGTGCTGCTCCGGCTCTCGCAGAAGTAAATCCCCGGGTGCCCGGTCATTGAACCCAGTGAAATGACGAAAAACGGCCCGCGGAAGCATATGTACCGGTGGGGCGTATCTCCCGGGAATAAAAGGGCGGACTCTCGGGGGCAGTGTCATAAAATCAAAGTCATCCCCAGCACCTGGAGGGCCTCCACCGTGAGGAAAATCACCCGCCATTTCAAGAAATCTGCAAAAGGAGCAAAAAATGAGCAAAATGAGCCAAAATTGGAAAAAGTCAACAAAAGTCAACTCTCGGGAAATGGAAAAGTCAACAAAAGTCAACTCCCGAGAAAATCTTCCAAATATTGAGACAAACTTACCTCAAGTGGTGAAAATGAGAAAAGAAGCCCCGGAACCAAAATTTAATCGGTTCAAAGTGCTTAAAACTGAAAGATTTCGCGAAAACAACTTGCGTGGAAGGCCGAAAAGCGCGTATAAAGTGCAGATCTGAAAGAAAAAAATGGTTTGGGGAGCAAGGGAAGGAGTTTTTGCAGCTGTGGAAGTGATTTCGGAGGCATTGGATGAGGAAATATATAGAAATGAGGAAAATGACAAAACTGCCCCTACTTTTGGGCAGTGGCCGGCCGGCCCCCTTTTCGGGCTGGCCAGCTATTCCCTTTTTGGCCCCTGGCCGGTGGCCTCCCCTTGGGCAACCACCTGGCCGGTGGTGTTCCCCACTGCCTCCCCTAGGTCCCTGCAAATTTTGAGGAAGATCGAAGTTCCCGGGACCTGAAAAAGTGCGAAAAAAGTGCACTTTCTGGCGCGAAACTGCTCCGCCGGAACTTCAGCTGCAATTTCTGACATGTGTCTCATCATTACTCATCAAAATCAAGGTGTATCCTTTTTGAACATGTTGTAACCTCTCCGAGAGGTGAATCAGAGGCCGCGATCAAGTTGCCTTCGCCGAAATGCGCGTTTCCCAGCTCGTTGTTTCGCAACAAACGGGCACCCTGATTCGTGCTCATTTTGCATTGTTTTGCATATAACTTGCATTCTTATGAACATTTTGCATTGTTATGCATGAGTTCTTGGTGTACCATACCTCTGTGTTTGAGCGTGCGTTGTCACGCGTGTTCCTTTCTCGCATTGCGATGCATTCACTCACCGACACTGCGTGTGTCAAACTCTCGGAACCACAGGAATCACATTGAATATATGTTGTTAGCATATTGTTCTTGTTGAATTTCTCTCTTTTGCAGGCACGATATTGTATGTACGGTTCATTTGAGGCTGGTGCGACCAGACGAATCGCGCAGGTATCGTATCTTCTCCGTGTGAGACGCGACGAGAATTGAATGATTCTCCGCATTCCTAATTGCATGAAATGTAGTTGTTGCTTTGCATTCTTACTTAAAACTGTTGCATCTATTTGCGAATACTTGCCTCATTACAGCTTGCTGCATTTGCATGATCATTTGGCTCTGTGCATGTCGTTTTGCATTTTGCCCCCTGCCTGCGGGCACGCCTGCGGGCGCATTTTTCTGTTCATTTTGTATGATTGTCTAAGTCTTCGGCCTTGTCAAAAATGGGTCGTCTCTGGGCTTTGACATTCACTCCCGTCATTTCTTGACTTCCGAGTTCTGTCAAAGAGGGGCAACTGTAGACACCCCATTTTTGACCGACCTTAAGACTCAGATGTCACCGATTGAGCGCTCGGTGATGTTGCATATTGTGCTCATTCAGAAGTCTCAGAGTCGCGGCCGTGCGCCCTGCCTCCGGACTTCCGAACCCTCTTCTGTGCCTTGCCTCGGTTTGCGAACCAGGCTCAGTTTTCTCTGTTTTCCTCTTCCTGAGGGGGGAGAGGTCCAGTAGACCATCTCTCAGTGGCCGTGGGCTACATTTCGTTCCCATAGGCCATTTTGCCCATTTCGGGGCCCGGTTCCCGGTTTTCGGAGCCGTCAGGCCGTGTACCTCGGTTCGGGACCGCCTAACCATCTCCGATTCCTCCGGTTTTTGGCATGCATCTCATTTACTCCCTTTCAAGGGACACTGGGGTCTTGGATACCCACTTCGTGGCCAAACACCACTTTCGGTGCTTAACGGCCGGTTTTCGGGACCCCGAACTGCGTGTTTTGGCCCCCGAGCATTCGTTTTGCATCGGTTTTTGTTCATTTTTGGCAGGTACCTCTGTTTTATCACCAGGAAGGTCACTGGAGGGTGGGAGGCTAGCAATTATCTCAGCAACCAGTTATATTCCATTTTCGCCCTCCGACGCCCGTTTTTCTCACTTCCAGGCTAATGTTGAACACCCTAGGGCCATTTTCTTCGAGCCAAAACCACATATTTGTGTTGTACACACATGGGAGGACCCTAAAAACACATGGCCGGCCAGTAATCCTCATTGACCCTTTTGAACCCCTCTTTTAAGTGGCTTGTTGTCTCTCTTGGTTCAGAGTTGCCAGATTCTAACTACAGGGCCTTGTTGTGCACACATGGGAGGACACTAACCTTTGGTGGCCGGCCAGTAATTCTTTGTGACCTTTTTGACCCCTAGCCGGCCGGCCATGGGGGGTGGCCGGCCGGCCACCTGCAGCAAAAGGGCATGGCCGGCCTGCATCCTCAGTTTGAGTTCATTACAGCTGTATAGCTGTTTCTCCAAAGTATCTTGGCATCCGGGGGATATTTTGGGAGGGAAAGCTTGGGTGCATTTCCCTCCTCTTTTACACCCCCTTCTTAGCTTTTATAAGTGGCTGGCCACCTTCTTCATTAGGGTTAGAAAAACTCCCCTTAAGAGCTCATAGACATTGGCATACATCTCCCTCTCCAAAACCTTCAAAAATCTTCAAGTCTTGGCACCATTTGTTCATCAACACCAAGCATCACTACCACTACTCCACCACAGCAGCAAGGAGAGGCTTTTCAAAGGCTTAGAAGCAACATTCCTCAAGCCAAGAGGTAGAAAAGAAGAGGTCTTCAAGGGTAAGTCTCAATCTCCCTCTTTTGTAACACTTTTTTGCCTCATTTCTTAGCCCTATTTGCTTACTGTTTTGGGCTCCGACCCTAACTGAAACTAGGCCTTTCTTGAGCCATTCTTCATGTTTGTTTAAGGACTCAACCCTGTTTGAGCGCTCCATCTTGCACTTGTCTCAATATCCTCTTGTATGCCATTATTTTGCATTGAATATTTGGCCTATGTGTGATCTGTTTTCGAGCATAATGTAAACTGTGAGTGAGCCTATTTTGAGCCCCTCTTCAACATTGAAGAAGGACTCAACCCTGTTTGGCCTCTCTATCATGCACTTGCTTCATAATCTCTCATATTTACCGTAAATTTGCATGATTTGTTTGGCCTACATGTGATCTGTTTTGGAGCATGTCATGAACTATGAGTAGGCTTATTTTGGGTCCCTCTACAATATTGTAGAAGGGATCAACTTTTTTGGGGGTCTCCATGTTATACTTGTCATTATACCCCTCTTTGACCCCCATTTTTGCATGCTTTGTTAAGCCTATCTAGATTCTGTTTTTGGCCATCATCAGGTCCGGAAAGAGTCATATTTTGGTCTTCTTGACATATTTTGTCAAGGGTCTTAGGCTGTTTGGTGAATGCTTGGTATACCTCTCTTTATAGCCCTCTTTTGGCTCATATTTTGCATGCTATGTTGAGCATATCTACATACTGTTTTGGGGGTTACCATAAGCTATAAATGTTCATATTTTTGGTCCCTCTTCAGTGTTGTAGAATTGTATTTTTCAGTTTGAGCATTGCATATACCACTTACTTCATTATTTCCCCTTTTTCCCCCATTTTTGCATGCTGTTTTTGCCCTATCAATGATTGTTGTTTGGCCATGCTTTGTACTGGAAAAATGCTAGTTTAGGGACTTCCTAGCATCTGTCTTTACACTTCATGTCCATATTGTGCATGTTTGACATAGCTGTAGGCCATTCCATTGCATTTCGGGACTTATTTCGGGCATCGGGTATAATTTTGCTATGATTCGGGGGCTGTTTTGCATCATTTTGGCTGCTGAAATTTGCATGTTCCATATTCCATATGCCATGTCTCATTTTGCATGTCATTGCATGCCTTCGGGCCATTTCTCGGTTTGCGTGCCCACGGGCACGCATTTTGAGGAACCTCATTTTTCATCTTACGGCATCCTATGTGAGTGCAGCTGAGGCCCTCTCATGTTGGTGTAAGCCCTCATTTCATTTCGTATGTCATTCCATGCCTTCGGGCCATTTCTCGATTTGCGTGCCCGCGGGCACGCATTTCGAGACATCCTTTTTTATCCGACGACCTCTTATGTGAGTGTGGCTGAGGCTCTCTCATGTTAGTGTAAGCCCATATTGCATTTGGAGTGCCATTCCATGCTTTAGGATCATTGCCTCGGTTTGCGTGCCCGTGTGCACGCATTTCGAGGCACTTCATTTTCATCCGACGGCCTCTTATGTGAGTGTGGCTGAGGCTCACTCATGTTAGTGTAAGTCCATTTTGCATTCTGTATGTTATTTTAGTCTCATGGCATCGTGTATGCCATTGCCTCGGTTTGCGTGCCCGTGTGCACGCATTTCGAGGCACTTCATTTTCATCTCATCGGCTTCTTATGTGAGAGTGGCTGAGGCTCTCTCATGTTAGTGTAAGTCCAATTTGCATCGCGTATTGCCATTTCATGCCTTAGGGCCATTGCTTCGGTTTGCGTGCCCGTGTGCACGCATTTCGAGGCATGCCATTCCATAACATTGCGTATGTTAGGATTGTATCTTAGTTGCATTTCATGCATATCATGCATATTGCATCGTGTTCGGGATAGGAGTTAGCCCGGGCACGGGAAACGAGGTACGTTCCGCACTCCGAGTGACGGAACGGATCTCAATTCCTAAGTCACCGACACTCCGGATTACCCATGATGGAGTTAGGTTTTGTTGTAGCATTCATTTGCATTCATTCTATATTGAGTTGTGCAATTCGGCTCCTCGACCATCATGCATCGATGTGCGTGATTGGTGGCACGAGGATCGAGGCATGCATATATTTGTGAAATACATTGCTATGCCCCTTTTCCTGCTCTCTGTTGCAGCAAAATGAAGAATCAGTAACTTTTCAAAGTCTGGCACGCATTCCGAGAACAATTGCAAACAGAGGCTAATCGGGGCATCGTCATGGATTTTCGCCCAAAGCAGCCCGACATACATCATTCATCAGAAGCAAGGCAGTCCCTGGCTTGCGTGCCAGTTTACAGTTTTTCTTAGTTAATTTGTTAATTAATTAGGGATTTGTTAATTAATTAGGAATCTGTAATATTCGGACTGTAATATTCTTTTATTCGGACTGTACATTTATTCAGACCCTCTGCGCGAGGGCATAACTGTAATAAGTGTGGGTGTGTGTGATGTATGTCTTCCAACCCCACATCTTTCTCCCTTTTATTTACCTGCTTACAATGGTTAGATATAGGGCATATTTCAATTAGCATACAGTATGACAGCATGTTTGCATCATTCATCTGTTTTGCATGCACCGGGCTCGGCGCATCATACAAACTGCATTCGTATTGCAATTCCAAGTTGAATACGTGTTAGTTGTAGCATCTCATATGCCATGTTTAGGATAGCCGAGCCTGCTATAGTTTGCATTTTGCATGTGTTGCATTAGGCATTTCTGTATACTTAGGATCATGCATGATTTCTAATAAGCTTTTGTTTTGGCTTGGAGTACTCGGTAAGTTTTATGCTTTAGCATCCTTGCATGCATGTGAGTGTTGCCATGAATAGCATGCTTGCCATGAGGCTATTTGCTTATGTGATATAACTGCCTGAATGCCTGTGGGTGAAGGTTAGGTTACTTGGATTGGGACAATTCATCAAATGTTTGTTTTAAGCCCACTAGATAGTGGCAACACCATGTTTTCTAAGCCCACCCGAGGGTGGCAAAATCTGCATTTTAAGCCTACCTGCGGGTAGCAAACCATCTTTCAAACAGACATGAAATGTTTTGTTCCAATTCAGGCGACTCAGTCTATACTTGTATGCTGTGCGCATCACATAGTAACCTAGGCTAATAACCGGAATAAGAACATACAATGTTTTCAAAATAAGATATCATGGTTAGTAGAGGCCGGTCTTAGACCGGGCGAGCGGGGGTGCTCACGAAGTGACCTTCCCCAATCGTACCCAAGTTCCCGAGCCGTGGCAACTTTGGTGATGACGGACACGTGGCCTTTGGCACCGAGTCAGGGTTTCCTAAATTTCCCCATTAAAAAAAATATTTAGGTGGCGACTCTGTATCTGGCAAAGCAGTCCATGTTTGGCACTTCTTTCAAAAAATCTGTTTTCAAAACGATTTGCCGGATTTGGACTCTTTGGTTCGAGATTTAGAACCGTGACATTTGAGTCCTTCGAACTGTAGTGACCCAATATCGAACCAGAACGGGGGGGACTCGCACTCCTTCCCCCGGGATGCGTTCGGGGACGTCTACACAACTCCAATCCCAAAACAGATGTAAAAGCATAAGATATTAAAGAATGGGATGCACCCGTATCAATCAATTCATTAGCAACCGAGTTGCAAAACAAAAAGGTACCTCTCACAACAGATGGAGCTGGTACAAGATCCTGCACTGTAACAGCATACACGCGCCCTGTAGGTCTCTGATCTATCTGCTTACCTCTCGAAGCATAAGACTGCTGCACAGACTGAGCTGAAGAGGCTCCCTGATTGGCCCTCGAGGCCTGAACTAACTGAGCTAACTGATAACTCTGTGTCTGTCTCGAGCCAGCCGCGCCAGATGTGCCACTTAACTGCGGCAAAACCTCTTTAGGTGCCCCGCCTGCCCACACTGATAACAAGTGAGCGGCTGACCTCTGCCATGACTTTAGCTCTAAAAACGAGCTGAAGAAGAAGCTGCTCTCTGCCCTCCTCTCCTCTGCGGGCAAGCTAGAGACTTATGGCCCAGTTAACCACATTTGAAACAGGTAACGTCTCCCTGGCCGCCTCTCCCAGAACCTGAACTCGGTACTGGAAAGATAGATCTAGAATGTGCTCCCTGGGACTGCTGAGGGTTAGAACTTCTCTGCCTCTTACCATCCCCCTGACTATCCTGACTCCTCCTGGAGCCCCTCATCCTCTCCTCCTCCGTATGCATAATGGTCTCTAGATGGACAGCAGCCTCCACAAGGCACCTATAATCCCTAATCATGGACCCGGCAACTCGAAACATGAGTCTGGTTCTCAACCTCTTCTCGAACTCCAGACAGCGACGTTCCTCAGTCGTCACTAACTCCGGTGCAAATCTAGACAAGCTAGTAAAAGTGGCCTCAAACTCTGCCACTGGGGTATTCAACTGCACTAACTTGGAGAATTGATCCCTTAACTTCTCCCTCACTGTAGCCGGCAGGTACTTGTCCTGGAAAGCTTCCACAAAGGCCACCCAAGTCCTCTGCGCATACTTCCACCATTGACCTGCGTCTCCCTTCAGCTGGAAGGATGCCAAGGTCACTCTCAGACCTCCGTCTTCGATGCCAAGCATCTCAAATGTCTTCGTCATCTGCTCTAGCCACTCATTGGCCTTCAGTGGCTCCTTTGGATCACCCAAAAACTCGTCCGGATTTGACCGGAAAAACTCCCTCTTCAGAAAGGATGGCCCTGCCTCAACTACATGGGCCTGGACTTGATTCTCAACCCTGAGAATGTCCATGGATTCCCTCAATGCTTCTCCCATCTCGCGGGCTAAGGCGCCCATGGCCTGCTGACCTACTGGCTCGGCCACGTTGGCCTGACCAACTCCCTCCTCCTGTGTCGAAATTTTATCTGGTATAGGCATCTCCTGCCTCCTAGGCCAACCACGCCTACCACCACGTCCTCGTCCTAACATCCTAATGAAGGTAACAGGACGATTAGCACATTCACAAATGTGCCAAAACTATTTCACTCGTGTCCTAATACATTAGACAACTGTAATTCACTCCACATAAGCACATAATCACATAAGCACTTACGAATTTCATTTCCGGATAATGACCGTCCTGTGGCGTTGCTAGAGTTCCAGCTGGAAACGACAGTGATCAAGTGCCTTTCCAACATGACTCCCAGAAACCCATGGACCCGATCAACATCCTAGAGACTAAATCCCATACCCATATAGTCACATAATCATGTTATCACATAAGCACATAACACTACACTTAAGTCTCTAACAAGCGAGACAAACCCATTGTGGTACTAACCACTTCTCATGTACCCAAAGTATTTAAACCCGGTACGCTTTGATACCAAGTTGTAACGCCCTCAAAATAATAGACAATCCCAACATTTAACAGTTCTATATTCATGATAACTAATCACATTTTCATACATACATCAGAGCATTCTTTACAAAAGGATTACATATTGACAACAAAAGTAAATCTCCTACGGGTTTACAACTTTCCAAGCCAACACTTGGTTACAACAAAAGAGGGTCAGAAGCCCTTTACAAATAAAGCCCTCGGCTTGGAAATAAAACATATAAACATAAATAAAACGACACAAAAGAACTTCAGCCTCAAAACCTCCCAAGCTAAGTTCGTGGAGGCGGCATATCACCTGTACCTGAAGATGGTGTCCCAAGTAGGGTGAGCCAAAGCCCAGTAGAGATATGCTAAACCAAATATGAGAAATAACTAAAACATTAGCATTTGATAAATGTTTAACACGTACACATCGATTTACACCATTTCTTTAACCCATCAACATTGATATTCATCTTTCAACCCGGTTTCATTTCTATTTCCAATTCACTTTATTGACATGATTCATTTATCCAAGTAATTCAAATGAGACTACAACTCATGAAGACTACACTTCAATTCATTAATAATTTCAAATGAGACTACAACTCATATTATCAACACTTCAATTCATCAACATCATTCAGATGCTTTTGAGGTTTCGGGACTTTCACCCTGGACACTCCGGTCAACTTAATTATCATTGGAGTCCATCCCCTTTCTCCTCCCAACACTGGAGTGCATCCTCTATCTCCTCCCAAACAATGGAGAGCATCCCCTATCTCCTCCCAAACAATATTGTTGAATGGATGGATGAGAAGGAGAAGGAGAAGAAGAAGAAGAAGAAGAAGAAGAAGAAGAAGAAGAATTGTGTGTAAGAGAGAGAGAGAACTAGTTGCTGTATATTATTCAAAAAACGTAGGGTTTCCCCCTTAACACACAACTATTTACACTAATAAGAATAAGACACAAAGACCAAAATACCCCTAACACTTAACACTCCCCCTCAAGTTGGTGTAAAGATGTCTCTCATGCCCAACTTGCAACAAATAGGGTGAAAGACTTTACTACTAAGGCCCTTAGTAAAAACATCTGTCAATTGATCTTCAGACTTAACAAAAGGCATACATATCACACCCTTATTCAACTTCTCTTTAATGAAATGTCTGTCAATCTCAACATGCTTAGTCCGGTCATGTTGAACAGGATTGTGTGCAATACTAATAGCAGCCTTGTTGTCGCAATATAAAGTCATGGGATCACTGTAATCAAGCCCTATGTCACTCAACAAAGATTGAAGCCACATTAGTTCACATGTCCCATGTGCCATAGCCTTGTATTCAGCTTCAACACTAGATCTGGATACTACTGCCTGCTTCTTGCTACGCCATGTGACTAGATTTCCCCTTACAAAAGCACAGTAACCAGAGGTAGAGCGTCTGTCATCTATAGAGCCTGCCCAATCTGCATCTGTGAATGCTTCCAACCTCAAGTGACCATGATTAGAGAACAAAATTCCTTTCCCAGGAGCAGATTTAAGGTACCTCAAAATACGATAGACGGCATCCAAATGAGTTGCACGAGGATCATGCATAAACTGACTCACTATCCCAACTGGATAGGTAATATCTGGACGAGTATGAGATAGATATATCAGTTTTCCCATAAGTCTTTGGTACCTTTCCTTTTCCACAAGCTCACCAACCCCACTACAAAGACGATGATTAGTCTCAATCGGTGACTCAGCTGGTCTGCAGCCTAACATGCCCGTTTCCACAAGAAGATCTAGAATATACTTCCTTTGAGAAATGAAGATGCCTTTATCAGATCTAGCAACTTCAATCCTAAGAAAGTATCTCAATGGACCAAGGTCTTTTATCTCAAACTCCTTGGCTAATAATATCTTGAGATGGGTCACCTTCTTCTTATCATTACCTATCACAACTATGTCATCCACGTATACAATAAGCACTGTTACCTTATGTACATTGTGTTTGACAAACAAGGTGTGATCGGCATTGCTTTGCTGATACCCAAATCCCGGCATTGCATTGCCTTTAGGAATCTACCAAATCAGGCTCTACGAGATTGTTTCAAACCGTATAAAGCCTTCTTCAATCTACAAACCTTTCCAACTATAGACTGTGATGAGAATCCTAGAGGTACATCCATATATACCTCCTCTTCCAAATCCCCATGAAGAAAAGCATTCTTCACATCTAGTTGCTGTAGAGGCCATCCCAAATTAGCAGCACACGACAGAATAGCTCGAATGGAATTCATCTTTGCTACCGGGGCAAAAGTTTCTTGATAGTCTATTCCATATGTCTAGGTAAATCCCTTGGCCACTAGTCTTGCTTTGTACCGTTCAATCGTCGCATCTGCATTGTGCTTGATAGTGAACACCCACTTACATCCAATTGGTTTTTTTCCATTAGGTAAAGACACCAAGTCCCATGTGTTATTTTTACTCAAAGCTTGCATCTCTTCTACCATAGCTACCTTCCACTTAGGATCATTGATGGCCTCTTTCCAACCCTACGGAATACACACAGAAGAAAGAGACGAAACAAAAGCACGATATGGAGAAGACAACGAATCATATGACACGAATTTAGAAATATGGTGTTGAGTACAGGCTCTAACCCCCTTTCTGAGAGCAATAGGAAGACTCAGATCATCAACAACAGGACTATCAACAACAGGTGAAGAAATGGACGGAGGATCATTACCTGTAAAGTTAGTGAAAACTGGTTGTGGAACTGGCATAAGAGATGATTGACTTGGTGGCACAAGAGAAGCTTGCTCTTTCTGACGCCGTGAATAAGTCTTAAGATCAACTCTGTCCAAACGACCACCAATATTAGTCTCATCAACAGAACTCGTAGGCTCCCCCTCACCACAAATAATAGCCCGCTGATTAAGAAGGAAAAAAGACAACTCATGTTAATATGCCGTCTCCGTCTTATTCGCAATCTCATCTATACCACTCTCCCCCTTGAGGAGATAGCGGATGACAAGGAAAAAAGGACTCAGATTCACGGAAGGTGACATCCATACTAACATACAGCTTATGAGTTTGAGGGTCATAGCATTTGTAACCCTTCTGAGTAGCAGAATAACCGAGAAAGACACACCGGACAGCCTTAGGATCAAGCTTCCCACGAGTACGAGGTTGAAGATGAACAAAACAAACACTACCAAAAACCCGAGGCGGAAGGGAAAAAGTGGGATAAGTGATAGGAAGGAGCTCAAAAGGAATTTGGAAGTGGAGAACACTAGAGGGCATACAGTTAATAAGGTAAGCCGCGGTAAGAACAGCATCCCCCTAAAAAGACTTAGGCACGTGCATGGTAAACAAGAGTGAGCGAGCAACCTCAAGGAGGTGGCCATTCTTGCGTTCGGCAAATCCATTCTGTTCAGGAGTGCCAACACAACTAGTCTGATAAAGAATGCCATGCTCCTCGAGATATGCCTTGAAAGCTCCATCAACATATTTTGTTCCATTATCACTCCTAAGAATTTTGATAATAGCATTGAAGAGATTGGAAACCATTTTATGAAAATTTTTGAAGCACGAAAAAACCTCATTTTTAGTGCGAAGTAAATAAACCCAAGTCACACGGGAATAATAATCAATAAACGTGACAAACCACCGATAACCGGAGGTAGAAACCACAGGGGAAGGACCCCGCACATCACTATGAATAAGCATAAAAGGAAAAATACTTCTTTTATTAATGAAAGGATAACAAGTACGTTTATGCTTAGCAAGCTCACAAGTATCACAAACAAAGTTATTCCTAGGACAATCTCGAACTAAAGAAGGAAAAAGTTTCTCTAAAATACTACAGGAAGGATGCCCCAAACGGCAATGCCATTGATGAAGAACGTGAAGGGAGGAGCCAGAAGTGCATTGAAGAGCCCAAGAGGACAAAGTTGATGCAGAAGCGGCATCCAGAAAGTACAATCCACTGTGTGCGCTACCACTGCCAATCATTTTCCCCGTAGTCAGTTCCTGAAAGACTCAATGAGTCGAAAAAAAGGTTACAGAGCAATTAAGAGCAGTAGTAAGGCTACTAACAGAAAGTAAGTTAGTGGAAAAATTAGGAACATGAAGAACAGAGGAAAGCGAAAGTAAAGAGGTGCAATGAACAGAACCCTTGCCAGAGATAGAAGATAAAGTGCCATCAGCCACTCTAACTTTATCTCACCTAGAACTAGATGAATAAGAATGGAAAAAAGTAGAAGTACCCGTCATGTGATCGGTAGCACCAGAATCAATGATCCAAGGAGACGAAGAGGCACTCAGTGCACTAGCAGAAATACCTATGTGGGCAAAGTTGGAAGAGGCAGAAGAGGAAGGAGCTAAGGTAGAAGAAGAATCAAGTCGAGCCATCAAATGTCTAAGAGTGTGAAGCTCATCCTGGGAAATAGAACCAGCATCATCCGAGGCACTAGCAGCAGTCTCAGACACATGGGCTTGAGAACGAACACTACCACCACAACCACGATCTCGAGTAGGCCGACCCTGCAACTTCCAACAGTGTTCTTTATCATGTCTATCTTTCCCATAATAATCACACTTCAACCGGTCCCGATCAACCAATGGACCCTTACCACCACCCTGAGGCGGATAAGGTGGAGTATCACGGGACTTGGGGCTGACAACCATCGCTAACTGATCCTGAACAGGGGCATACACCATAGCACTACAACGACTCTCCTCCTGCTGAACTAGGGCATAAGCCTCATGCAATGTGGGAAACGGAGAGCGACCCAATACCTAAACCCGGATCTGATCATACTCCAAATTCAAGCCAAGAAGAAAATCATACACCCACTTCTTCTCCACAGCCTGCTGAAACATAGTGGCATCCGTGGAGCAAACGGGTTGGAAACTCTGGTAGTAATCTAGCTCCTTCCATAAACCACTCAACTCAGCATAGTAAACTGCCAGAGAGCAATCCTTCTAATCCAAGTCCCTAATTTTCTTTCGCAATTCATAAGCCTATGCATCATTACCTTGTTGAGAATACATCTGAGATGTCGCTATCCAAATCTTGTGAACAGTATCCATCAAGAGAAAAGTCCTACTAATGGTAGGTTCCATAGAATTGATCAGCCAGGTCATCACTAAAGCATTCTTTGAAATCCATTGAGCAGATAAAGCACTGTCCTTAGTAGGTTGCGTGGTACTACCAGTAATATAGCCAGTCAAACGCCGGGAGGCAATGGCAAGGCTGCAGGAGCGGGACCAAATCAAGTAATTGGTGCCATTAAGCTTGACCGGACTAATCTGGAGAGAAGGACTATCACCCAAAGTCATACCACGACTCAGTCCACTGTCCTCCTTGCCCTTAGAGTACTGACCCTCGCACTCAGCCATGAGATAAGAGAAAGATGGGGCAGAAACACAAACAGTATATCAAACAAGTCCTGACAAAACCTAACCAACACAGCAAAGCACCTTCTAAGGCGAAACCAGTGCGAAAATAACCCCAGAAGAACGTAATCAGATCACATAGGAGCCCAAACACTGAAGCAGAGCATCCAAAAACCAGGAAAAAACCAAGGAAGAGCCAAAAAAACAGAAAAACAAGGACAGCACAGCCCAATAAAGACCCAGTCGGCTCCCTAAGATGTGAGGGAGAGGGAAAAAATCAAGCAAAAAAGAGTACACCAGTGACTTTCAAAAAATCACCCATTTTTGATGAAAAATCAAAAAAATTGGAAAACTCAATCAATAATAACCAAAAAATAAAAAGGAGATTATAGGATGAAAGCCCATCAATTTTCGAGCATACTGGAAAAACAAAAAATTTTTTTTTTTTTTTTTTAGACATACCAAATACAAGAATGAGGGAAGGAAAGAACAATCTTCAAGGAGGAAGATATTGTTCTGATACCATGTTGAATGGATGGATGAAAAGGAGAAGAAGAAGGAGAAGAAAAAAAACTGTGTGAGAGAGAGAGAGAGAGAGAGAGAGAGAACCAGCTGCTGTATATTATTCAAAAAACATAGGGTTTCTCCCTTAACACACAACTATTTATACTAATAAGAATAAGACACAAAGACCAAAATACCCCTAACACTTAACAAATATACATATACAATATATTTAAACACATTATCAAATACAATGATCAATTCAAGCACATATTCAATGTGTTAATCCCACAGTTATATTCAATGACATATTTCAACTGATTAGTTTCAATTCACCTAATCATCATGCCTTTCTACAACAATCATGGCTATCTTCCACCGATAGCCCAAAACAGTTATATCTAAACAGATAATTAAATTATTCAACAGATAATATAACACATTTTCCATAGGTGAGTGATTCATCAATCCAACTACGCCATTTAACCACAATCTCCTCCAATTTCACAATTCCCAAACCAATTTCGTATTTCTACATTGATTTCACCAATTACACAAATAGTTTACATAATGCAAATTACGGCAATCTACCCCTTTCCTCAAATATTGCACCCAAGGCCAGATCTCACTCATTATACTTAGTAACATCATTTATGAGACCACACCTACACATGGAACTCCAAAAATAGAAAACCCTTCTTTTATAATTTCAATCTCAAACCCTAACTTCACCCAAAACCCCCAAATCCCACCATTTATACAAAATGACCAATACTTAGGTTAAAACTCATAGAGAAAAGTAGAATATTCCTACCTCAAGAAGGAAAGACGAGCCAAGCAAGAGATGAACTCCAAAAATGCCGAAATGAACTTCCAATCGGATGAAAATGGAGATTTTGAGAAGCTCCAACTTTTTAATGAAGGAAAGAGGGTGAAGAGATCACTAGATCTAGGTCAAAATGTAGAGAGAGAGGGTATTTGAGAGAGAGAAGCTCTCAACTTAGGGTTTTGGAAAGTTTTAGAGAGAGAAATGATAGAAAAAGTGATTTAAAATGTCACTTTTGCAATTTGATATACGTACAGTCCACTCAAGCGGAGAGTTTGACGCTTGAGTGTCGGACACAATAATTCGACCCGCTCGAGCACAATAAAGGTCGCTCGAGTGCCAAGACACAACAACAAACAATACCCGCTCGAGCGCAATGAAGCCCGCTCGAGCGTAGAATACACACTTCCAGTAATTTCACAGATTTCAGACATACGCTCGAGCGCCAGAAGGGCCGCTCGAGCTCAAACCTGCTCGAGCGTAATAAACGCCGCTCGAGCGTGAAAAACACTTCTGCAGTATTTTTGCAAACGCACAAAATACTGAGTGATTGCAAACCCCGCTCGAGCGTAAGAAAACCCGCTCGAGTGGAAGACCAAAATTCTGGACAACAACCATTTGTTCCAACTCACAACCAACCTGTACCAAACTCACCCAACACATCCCAAAACTCAAATACAAAGGATTTAAAGGACGGGAACAAGATATAGACAACAACAACCATAACAGAACCCAAGTCCGAAATACAATACATGATGGGGAAACCGGGATCGCTATATAGATATGGGTGATGCTGTCGTCAAGGTTGGTGGTTATATTGTTTGCTTTTGCCGATTTGGACTCCAAGTGTTTGAGGGAAGGAGGTAAGGTTTTTTGCTTCTGCAATTGGTGAGTGTTATTATTGTGTGTTTGCCGACTGTTCTTTTTTCAATGTCATATTATTTGATATGGCTTTCACAATCTGTTACAGTTATCCAATGTTAACCCACATCTGCAATGTTGTCATGTTTTGTGCATGTTACATTCAGTTATATTTGTCTTTGATTTGTGTTGTAACGTTGTTGTATTCAATGTTTACATACGTGTCACGTTACGTTTCACAAACTTACTAGGTTTTTAATTTTTTTAATTGAATGTGAAAATGTTGGTTTGTGAAAAATGGTACAGCCATATATTGACACACTTTCATTAGCCTCTAATGACGTTACATTTAAGTTGTAATGTTAACCCACATCTGCGATGTTGTCATGTTTTGAGCGTGTTACGTTCCGTTGTATTTGTCTTTTAATTTGTGTTGTGATGTTGTTATATTCAGTGTTTACGTACGTGTCACATTACGTTTAGCAAACTTACTAGGTTTTTAATTTTTTTAATTGAATGTGAAAATGTTGCTGGTTTATTAAAAATGGTACAACCATACATTGACACACTTTCATTAGCCTCCAATGACGTTACATTTAGGTTGTAATGTTAACCTACATTTGCATTGTTGTCGTGTTTTGTGCGTATTACATTCAGTTGTATTTGTCTTTTGATTTGTGTTGTGACGTTGTTGTATTTAATGTTTACGTACGTGTCATGTTACGTTTCGCAAATTTACTAAGTTTTTGATTTTTTTAATTTAATGTGAAAATATTGCTGGTTCGTGAAAAGTCTTGGAATCTATGTGAATGTTACTCTTAGTTTTCATTGTATATTATTGAATTCGGAGTTAGATTGTTTATCTGTAAACTTTCTTATGATGGCTTCTGAAGTGGGTTGTGAATATCAGAACCTTCTTCACATTCATATAGATATGATCTATGGTAACATTAAATTTCCTATATATGGTCTTGCCATTATTTTATATAAACAACTAATATTGAGGGTAAATGTGTCAACAAACTTCCCACAGGATTTATGAGAACATAAGTTTTTTACTAGGATCATATGTAGCATAAGTCTTCCTAATAGGATTTACAAATAACTTTTCCTAATTTTTTTTTTGTATTTAGTGAATTTCTAAAAGATTATTTTGACAAATTTTGTATTTTGTATTTTCAAGAATCACTAACATCAGCCCCCACCAATGCATCATGTTTGACCATACTTTCCAAGCAAACAGAGACCATAGAAACAGATGAGATACTGATTCCAAATCATTATTACAAAACACACAGAAAACAGAGACAAACCTTCAGCAACTTGGTGAGCATTATTTTGAATTATTTTATACTTTTTATATATTAAAGTTTTAAAAATTCATAATTTTTGTTGTACATATTTTTTTTTAAAAAATTTCTATTGTACATAATTTTCCATACTCTGTCTTTGATGTACTAAAAAAAATATTAACAATACAAATAGAACACAACCAACGAAGTTAACCCAATTGATCAAAACTCTTACACTTGACTAGTTCAAATCTCCCTATATGCGTGTGGGTCTTATTATTTGATTTGAAAAATGCTAGTAGTTCAAATCTCTCTATACGCGTGTGGGTCTTATTATCTGATCTGAAGATTGCTTTAGCTTGTATCGGATATCCTTATATTACACTACATTTGGATGGTTTGGCCAAATGAGGTCTTCCTTTTATATAAGCACTCTAGCTTTTAAGGATTATTCTAGATAGAGGCTTCCACATCCTTCTTAGAACTATCCTTTTCTTTATATCGGCACCCTTCTCCTTATATTACATTACCTTTGGATGGTTTGGCCAAATGAGGCCTTCCTTTTATATAGGCACTCTAGTTTTTAAATATTATTCTAGATAGAGGCTTCCACATCCTTTTAAATATTATTCTAGATAGAGGCTTCCACATCCTTCTTAGAACTATCCTTCCCTTTATATAGGCACCCTTCTTAGAACTATCTAAAAAATATAGAATTATATATAACATTCTTGCATTTTCTCAAACCTTCCGAGAGTTTTTGGAATCTTTTATTCCAGATAGAGGCTTTGACATCATTAGAACTATACTCCACTTTATATAGGCACCACCCTTAGAACTATCTAAAAACTATAGAATTATGTATAATGTTCTTGAGACCTTTTAGGAGTTTCTGGAATCTTTCCTTAGCCTTTAATGTTTCAGCCATCCCCTGGTGGAGATTTTGTGTAACCAACTCAGTGGGTGATGACATATGTGTAATTAACCCTTTATCTCTCTCCAACCATGCTCTAGTAAGTGGGCTCAATCCCAAACCAATTATTGTGGTTAAAATTATTCATCTTTTAGGACACATTATGGTTAAAATTATTCATCTTTTAGGACACATTCAATTTATCATTGATGTAAAATATTAGATTGATCGAATATCGATAATCACATGATTCGGTTATATTTGTCTTTGAAAAATTCCAATTTATGTCAAAAATCACATTCATTTCATGTAGTTACTAATATTATGAAGGATTTACTCAACCATTTCCAAAAAATGAACAATTTAAATCATGATAATGGATCCGGGGTCGGACCCACTCACCCTTGTAGTATGTAAACCAAACACACTACTTGATTAGTTTAAGAGCGACATTTACCTTTCTCTGCTTATTTCAGAACACTTTACCTTCTTGTGATTTAAATATAAACAGAGAATCCTCTTGATTTAGGATTAAAAAGCAAAGCTAACTCTGTTAATGGTAGGGGGAAAATTACTTGAATGTCATAATTTCCCGTCTTAATCACATATATAACAAACTAAACCATAAATTATGCTAAACACCATATTTATTATTACCATAGAAATTAGCTTAATCTATTTTTTAATTTTTAACCCAATTTCTTATTCAATAATATTTTAAATTAAACATATACATATATATATATATATTATTACAAAAGAAACCAAAATTAGGGTTAGGGTTTGGTTAGGATTATGGTTTAATTTGAAGAAGAAGATGAAGATAATGGTAAATAAATTTTAAGGGGCGTATTTGTAATTTATCCTAACTCACAACAACCATTAGTTTGATTATGAGTGATTCTACTTATACCACTATTTAACCTCTTTACACCATCCATCTCATTACACCACTAAAAAAAATGTAATTCTCATTACACCCCAAATATATTACCAAAACTAACCTTAAATTAACTATTTCATCTCTTTACACCACTAATTTTGATAACACGGTACTAAACAATTTATATTATTCTAGTATTATGCTGTCGGAAAAAAAAGATTTCTCCAGCATTTTGTTGCTATACATTTACAGAGACACTTTTCTTCCAAACAATAATTTTTTAATTTGTGATGGGCCTGTTCGGTAATACAACGCTAATTAATTTGAATTACTCCAGCACCATATTATCGGACAATATTTTTTTTCCCAACATTATGTTGCCGTCCAATTAGATGATAATAAGAAATTAATTTGGGCCACTTGTGAAGTGCATGTTCAGTGATACATTGTTTTATAAATAGGATTACTCTAATGTCATGTTGCCAAACGACAATAGAGTTGTCTAAGCTCCCGTCGCTGTACATTGAAAGATTTACTTTTTCCTTGAAGCATTCACAAAAAAATTCATAAATCAAACACAAATCCATAAAATCATTAATAAAAGTATCCATAAAATTATTTATAAAAACATCAAGTGTACAAATATCCATAAAGTATCCATAAAATATGTCATTGTTTGCATCCATCAATCAAACATGTTATCATAATTTGTCTTGGTAATTTGTAGGTAATTTTTTCCCCCCTTAATAGAAATAGACATCTACACTTTTTAGAACCTATCAACCTCAATCGTTCCCCCTTGATCTTCCTGTTGTCTCTATAATAACCACTTCTTTTACAAAACAAGTGTAAGTCTTGATTTTCTGCCATTACCTTCCGCATCTGGTGTCTTTATAATAATGACAAATCCAATCTTCTTCCCAACATTAGAAGTCTATCAAATTAATGTTTCACGACTACTAAAAAACCAAAGATAATAAACACATTTATACATCAAATTATTAATAAAACTCAATACAAATTAAAAATAAGAAAAAATCGTATTCATAAAAAAACTTAACAAATCTCGTCTGCAATGAATTCATGACTAGAGTCCACTAATATTGCAACACTTGCGTTGTTGCAATGAGTATAAGTATAATCCTTCTACGCAAAAAAATAAAAAATATAAAAAAAATGAAACTGAAAATACATGGTAATAAGAAACCGAACAAATTAAAAAAATCCGATTTCGGGTTACCAAAAATGTATCTTTTATTTGGTAGTTGGTTACTAGACTTATATTTTTTGTTCAACAATGTGATGCTGGACGATTTTGTTTTGTTTGATTTCGAACCACCAAACGAAAGTCGAACACTAATTCAGAAAAACGAAACAAAAACCTACCAAATAAATAAATAAATAAAACTTACCATTTCACTTTTTTGGTTTCTTCACCACCTTTTCTTCATCCATTGCTTTATTTATTGATCAAAATATTATGATTCGCACTTTTTGAAAAGAAATGTATAAGAGAAAAGAAAAATTAAGAAAGGAAAAAGAGGAGTAGGGATTGAAGACCAAAGGGTGTAAGGAGATAACAAAATATATTTAATTTTAGTGTTTTGTCTTTAAAGGTAATTTCACACATGGATAAAATTGAGGGGACAAAAAAACTCATATGGAGAATGTAAAGAGGTAAAGTAATAGTGTAAGTAGAATCACCCATTGAGATATTAGTCAGTTAGAAAAATATTATTCAATAATACAATTTTGTTCAATAAAATGATTAAGAGATTGATAACTATAAGAAGAGTTAACCTGTAAGATTGAGGAGCATCAATTACAAGATATAATTCAAGTGCTCACAATCTTTCTCGTCCAGTGTTCACGTAAAAATACATAAAATATACAAAGACAGCTCCTTAAAAAATTCGCACTCTTTTACTTGCGTTGACATGTAAAATCTCTGTATCTTTCTTCTCGAACTCATATATTAGTATATATATAGATGAGAAACTTATGGGAAATAATACATAACAATTATATATATTAATCACTAAATAATTAAAATATAAAAATTGATAAAAATTTTGTAACTGAAATGAATAATGGTCATGAACTGGCTACATAATGAATTAATTTGTAATATTTAAATATATTTATTTTAATAATAAAATTTGTGAAAACCAAAATATTGAAAGAATTAAATATGAGTTTTATTTTTATTTGTAGCAGCAACTGTTGTGCAGTGATATGGGCCCATTTCGGGGCCCATTTCACTTATCGAAAACGTTCACATTTTAGAGTATATAGAGTAAAATATACCTACAAAGAATCAACTTGATCAGATATTATTAACCATTTCATCTAATTGAATTTGTATCTACAAAAATAAATAATAATTGTGATTTAAAGTATAAAATTAAATATAAATGTAAGTGGATGAATGAGTTAACAATATCCAATCAACTTGATTTTTTATAGGTATGTTTTACTTGATATACTTTAAAATATAAACGGTTTGAATAATCGAAACGGGTCTAAAAATGGGCTCATATGACCGCACAACAATAGTTGTTGTGCCCCAACCCATCTCCGAAATGTTATTACATAAAGATACAATACACATTAATTCACCATAATTGCACAACAAATTACACAATGAGGTCAGTCACTTGAATTTTGAATTTTGTATCAATTCACCATAGGTGATAATGATATCAAAAAACAAAAAAATTGCTAGGATCACCCGTAAAAGTTTACGTTAAAAACTTTTGTAATGAACATTTAAGCTTTTATTCTTAATATTCCCTCAAAAAATATTATTATCTTATTTTAAGAAAATTCTCCAAGATTGAAAGGAGCCAGAGAGCGGGAGGAGGGGTGATCAAAATTACATATTGCTTAAAAGATACATAATTAGAGTTCAGTTTGTTTGTTTCAGTCACTGTCATCATTTGTCACACGTCTCCTCTTATTGTCCGTCCAAATATTAAGATTTACGAGAGACATGCGACAAAAGATAAGACAAATAAGAGACAAATAATATGAAACCGTGTGGTTATAAATCACCTAACTTTTCTGTTGCAACCATTGACTTTCACTTTAAATTCAGTGAATCATGATTATCACAAGAACTTGAGTAAATAAGAATTTCCCACCAGCAAAAACTTCATATACTTTCATATAAAAATTGCATCATACAATTAGTTCCCTGGGTGATCCCTACTAGGGGGAAAAAAATTCTAGATGAATTTTTTATGCATTTTATTCACTGTAGCCAAAATTTCCTTGCTTCATTGTAAAATCCATCATTTAGGGAATATGCAAGATCCATGAGCTGCATCAACATTAAACACAAAGGGTGAATGAGTGAGTGAGATAGAGAGAGAAATTTGTTTATGGTACAAAATTCTCTATGTTAAAAATTATTGTTTTCTTGTCTCAATGCACTTTTAGTTGAATGATTGAGTTTCAAAATTCCCATGTTTCAAGATCAACATTAAACACAAAGAAAGTGAGTGGGTGAATGAGATAGAGAGAGAAATTTGTTTATGGTACGGGACTCTTTAACTTAAAAATAATTGTTTTTTTGTCCCAATATATTCTCAGTTGAACGATTGAGTTTCGAAATTCTCATGTTTCAAGATTTCGACCACATCGTATGATTGAGAATGCATTGAAGACAGAGGTATAAAGATTTTAATAACCAACTTACAAGGATCAGTAAAGACGACGTTGCCAATACGTGAAGGGCAGAGAGCGCCGGTCTTATAATAGAGATTAAAGACTACTGATGCATGATCACGCACAGTGTTGGGCAAAAAACATGGACCTCCAGGCTTTATCACACTACAATCAACCCCTGGTTTCGTGCAGAAAAAGTCTATGTTATTTTGCAACAGAATATTTGACGCCGAAGGGTTTGCAACACACCAAGTATCTGACTGCATCGTCATCATATATATAAGATATAATTGGGACCAATTAGTGACAAGAATTTTCATGATCGATCAATGACATTTTTTTTGTCATAAAGTGAACAATTTTAAGCTTACTATATCATTCTAAATAATTTTTCTATTTATATAACACTATACATACCAGTTGCTTGTTCTGCTCAGCCCTTGTGTTGGAGTCCATAGAGCAAGTGCAAGCAACAATGCAGAGCAAGAAAGTAATAAAACAAAATGAAAAATTTGCCTTGTCCATGATTTTCTGTTTAGTCTTTGCCAATGCACTACTTGTCAAGTATTGTAATCCTCATTGGAGCTTAAATAGTAATCAAGGTGTTGGTCTAGTGGGCGCAGTTTAAGGTCTGGGCGTGCTTCTTTTTAAGTTTTAGACTTAACTTTTATTAGGTGTTATTAATTTTTTGGGACCACACCTGTGAGATCTACTCGAGATTTGCCAAATCCACGTGAAATGCGCGTAAATTGACCAAGACATATAAAGAAAAAAAAAAAATTGGGTCTTAAAAAGTATGTGTTCAATTCGAAATGAAGAGGCAGTCAATGTATTTAATTATTGCTTACCAAAATGCTTACTGTATTTAATTATTGCTTACCAAAATGTTTGCTGCAATCATCATTATTTCATTTATTCCTATTTCATTCATTTTATCTTTCCATTAAATCGGGATGAATAAAACTATATATACTAATTGGTATACTTAAAACATAATTTGGATAAATAAAAAATAAAAAATTTTATTTGGTTAACAAACTTTTAAAATACAAGGCAAAATTCAATTTTCTCTCTCCTCTCTCCTTTTCTTTTTTTATTATTAATAAATCAATCAATCGTTTTTGCTCTCTCCTCTCTCATCTCTCACTCTCTCACATTCTAAAATCAATTTTTTCTCACACTTATCTATTTAATTAAAAAAAAATAAAAAATAAAAAATAATTACAAATCATCTCAAAACTATTTTTAAAACTCATAACCAAACAAATTTTTAACTTTTAAAACTCTTTTCGACAACTTATCTTTCAAAATACAATTCAAAGCTAGTTTCAAAAACTAAGCCAAACAGAGCTAATTTTTACAAATTATAAAAAGAAAGTACAATAATATATATTGTAAATAGATTTTTTTTTTCTTCATAATTATATCCATAATGGCATGACAAATAAAAAATAAATTAGGAAAAATTATTATAAAAAAAAAAATCCCAAGTTTGAGTCTTGTAACTAAATTATTTTTTTATTTTTTTATTTTATCAATTTAGATTCTAAACTTTTGATTTGTTTTCAATTTAAATCATTTTTATTTTTATTTCCATTAAGTAAAATCGATGGAAAAATATGTATTTTAACCATTAAACTCAATAAAAAGTATATTTTAGACATTTTATGAGTTTAATGACTAAAATACTATTTTTTATCAATTTTATTTAATGAAAATAGACTAATGATTTAAATTGAAAAATAAAAAAAAATTAGAATTTAAATTGATAAAATTAAAAACTCATTACTTTTTTGTTACAAGGCTCATTTTTTTTAAATTGTCCCAATAAATTATAAACTCAATTGGGTAGATACTAATCAATACAAATAAACATTTTCTAACCCCCAAAAAAAAAAAAAAAAAAAAAATTCATAAAAAGTAGATGCAATAATCATACTCAAAACATATGTTCTCACAATATAAACTAGTAGTTGGCACATACAATTTATGTGCAATTCAAATAAATAAAAATAAAACAAAATGTTTAGTATATTTTTTATGTCATTTGAGTTGTAAGATTTTCTTCTTCATTTGACTAAACGCCCAACGTTTAAGTCCTTCTCATCTATCTATTTTTTTTCTTTAATTTTTTTTTAATATAAAAGCAGACACTTCGAATAATCTCAATAATGTCTCAATAGTAAAATAAAAAGACAAACGAACATTTTAAACAGATGACCTCAATCAAAAAAACATTTTAAACACATTTCAGTATATCAAAAATCAATAAATAAATAAATAACGCAGCTTAATTATGTATTTCTTTTGGAGTCGAGTGGACCTGTTACAATAAGGGTGTTCAAAATTCAGAATAATTGGATGATTATATTTTTTTAGAGAAATTTTATCATACACACTGCTTTTTGAGCGTGTACCATATGCCTTAATTACGACATTTATAGTCTTTAGTTATTATTGATTGTCTTATTAGTTATGACTTAATTATGATTTGGTTATACAAATTGTGGTGTTAGCGATTACTCATTATAATGTTGATTATGACATTATTTTAGTTAGGGTCAGGCTTGTCTCCAGTCCACTTTATGGATTGGACGGTCTTTTTGGGCCTATGGGGCCAATCACGGGTCTTGTTTTGATAATCCGAACCATGCAATGTGTAGAGTTCGTCGAATACTTTATCTCTGTAAAAAATCACGTTGATCGGATATCGATAGTTACTTGATCGGATCAGATTTTGGTCAATAATTTATTTTGAAAATTAAACTTACCGTTGACAAAAATTTGATTTGATCAAGTAGTTATTGATATCCGACCAATGTGATTTCTTACACGAATAAAATAATCGACGAGTTCTCCACATCAAACGGTTTGGATTATCGAAACAGAACCCGTGGTGAGTCCCCATGGGTCCAACAGCACATTCTAGTCCAATCTCGGACTGGAAAGAAGCCTGGCCCCCTTTTAGTTATACCTTATATAGTGTTTAGTTATGAATCATTTTATTATTATTATTTTTTTTTTTTGTAATTATGATCATAGTATTACCTCACAATTTCTTTATCACTATATATATATACAATAATGTCAGGTTTCATGAAATAAATATCATGAAAAATTTCATAAAGATTCTTCACCCTTACATTAGTTTGTAATGTTTTATTGTATGTTATGCAATCATCCTTTGATTAGTTTGTAATATTTTATTGTACGTTATGCAATCACCCTTTCATTAGTTTCATAATATTTATTTCATAAAATTTAACACTACTCATATATATATATAGGCTTCTTCTTAAGTGTGCAACCCACAAAAGGTGTAAGTGGGTTGCACACCATGTGCCACTCACACAAAAGGTATAAGTGTAAGGTGTAAGTGTAAGGTGTAAGTGTAAGTGGAAGGTATAAATGAAATGTATAAGTTGCACACCATGTGCCACTTACACAAAAGGTGTAAGTGCAAGGTAAAAAAGGTGTAAGTGTAAGGTGTAAGTGAACACAAAAAGGTGTAAGGTGTAAGTTGCACACTATAGCATTACCCATATATATATATATATATATATTGGTTTAATGAATTCAATCACTCATCTTCATTTAATGAAAGAGTTTGGTGAAGTGGGTCAAAAGTTTGGTAAGCAAAATATAATAGAAAAATATAGTCATCATAGTATTATTTTTCTAAAATTTGGTAAAGTGGGTTAAAATTTTTTATACAAACAAATGGAATATGGAGTCACTATTGTGCAATGGGCACAACAGTTATTTTTGTATGCCTTGTGGGGCCCGTCTTGAGTCTTATTTTGATAATCTGAATTATTCATTAAAAAAAAAAATAGAGTAGAACATATCTATAAAAAATTAAATTCATTGGATCTCAATAGCAACTTTATCAAATCACATTTGTAAATAAAAAATGAATTGTAAATATGATTACAAATATAATTAAATGAAAGAATTATCAATATTCAATCAACTTGATTTTTTACAAATGTGTTCTACTCAATATTTTCTAAAAAATAAATGGTTTGATTATCAAAATAAGACTCAAAACAAACCCCATGTGACTGTAACGCCCCCAAATTAATGCTTAAACATTAACCAAGCATAATTAATAATTGTGGAGAAGTGGTTTGGAAATACTCTTCAGATTCTGGGAGACGCTAGTGATCCTCAGGTAGTCACTTGAAAAGATACAAACACTCCGCTCGGGGGTGCCGGAATTAGCACTCCGACGGACAAGTCAGTTCAGACACTCAAGATAGCTTATTTACTAAGTTAAGTGAAGTGATTCTTACATACCTTTCTCAACCCATTGTTCCTGTATTTATACCTGTTCCTTTTGATCCTCGGGGCCAGGGCCTACTTTTTAATCATTGTCCTTTCTCTTATTCGGCTCTAAGGATCTACACTTATTCGGCACATATATTATATTCGGCTTCCCACCCTCGTAGGATACAGCCGATTAATATTAGTTTTCCAATGGTACGCACCTTTTGATTTTTCCATATATTCGGCCCCCACAATTGCCCCCTGAACTCTCCATTGACGGTAGTTAATCGGCGTGTTTGGTCTTGAATTGGAAAAGTTAAAATAGGTCAGGCGGCTTCGCGTACCCCAATATAAATGTCAGAATGCGCACACCTTTTCGGTCATTATTACACTTTCCCGCCTCATTCGTGCGTCTCGCATTTATTGTGATTTGAAATTTCAGTCATTTTGAATGCACAGTTCGTCGAGTATTCGAGACTCTTGGACCGCCAGAGGATATCCCTTCTCTGACTCGCATTTTCTACAACTCTTCTCCATCTACCCTCGTCCCCCTTGCTCCTCGTAAGTCTTCTTCTCTTTTCTTTGCAATCCTACTTCCTGTTTGTTATTTTAATTTTGGCGAACCCTTTATTCCCCGTGAAAATGGCTAAACACTTGAAAGACCTCCTTTCTGAGGGTCGTGTCTCCGGATTCCGACAACACTTTTCCATCCCCGACAATGGTCATCTATCTCTAGTGACGGACAACACTCTGGATATGGAGAGAAAGGATCGAAATTCAATCGTCTTTCCTCTCCTATCCATTGCAGAGGGCGGAGTCCGTTTTCCTCCACATCCATTCCTTAGGGCCGTCCTCCGCTATTGGGGTCTGATTCCTTCTCAGCCCAACGTGAACTTTTTTCGAATCGTAATAGGGATCGTAGAGTTGAACCGGCGCCTCAGGATCGATCTTGGCATTCTGGCCATTCGGCAATGCTATGCTTTAGCCAAATCTTCCGATCGGCTTCGGCGGCACTTTCTTAGGGCCAAGGATACTGACCATCATTTGGTAACCATGCTTGCCAGTTCTGGTAAGTGTGTGGATGACGTAATGTTAAATGTCCGAGGGAACTGGGAATTTGGCGAAGGCGAGGGTCGCCTAGACCCTATTCCCAGACGGAGGGGTAAACCAGGTTGCTATGTGTCTCCTTGCGTTTATTGAACTTTTCTTTTACTCGGCCTTCTCTCCGTGTCTAACCCTTTGTCTTTGCAGGCAGTAAATTGAAGAAGATTCTGGTTTCTACTGACGACGCAGTCCTTACGCAGATTGCGACTGCACTCGGATACTTCGGCCGTCCAAACTTACAGAAGCAAGGGAGAGCGGCCCACATACTTCTTCGATACGAGCCTACTTATACTACTTTTTCGGCCGCTGACAACATTCCGATTCCATCCGGCGATCAACAACTTGCGGCTCTTATCTTCCCTAGCTTCAAGAGCCTTAGGCAAGTTGGTCTCGAAGCTTCTGATTCGGGGCAAGACGTCGAGCCGGTGGTAGAGGTAGTCGTCGAACCAGCCAGAGAGTTCGCTGAGGAGGCCGAAAAGGTTAACGAAGCCCTAAACTCGGCATTTGAGGCAGCCGGATGTAGTCAACCTACCTCGCCGTCCACTTCGGGTCGGGCGGAGTTTTCTTCTAGAGATATTTTTGGAAGTTTGAGAGACCTACCCGGCGATTTTTTTGAAGGCATGGCTGGGGAAAACCTCACGCAGATGGCTCAAAAGAAAAATGCCGAGCGCATGGCCGCCGGGAAAAAGGTCGAGGCCGCCCGTTCTGGACCTGCCTTGATTGAGTCTTTCGAACCCGTTATTGAAGAGCTGGCTCAGATTATTGCGGCCGAAATGGCGAAAGAGGTTGAACAACTGGTCATTGAAGAACGGTTGATTCCGGAAGAGCGGGGCAAGAAGCATAGCGCCGAGGGAGAGGCCGGTTCAGAAGATAGTCTTGCCGACAAAAGGCCTCGCTTAGAAGAATCGGACGTGGTTGTTCCTTTCATTGTTCAGCCAAAGATCAGAGACACGCCGATTCCCTCTGACGCATCCATCATTACCGACCCAGCGGTAGCCTTAAGCCTGGCAGCTTCAGTCTCCTTACCAGCTAATAGCCCTATCTGTGCAGTCGGCACTTTTGGTAGGTGAACTTTGACTTGTTTTGATTTTGGTTGCCTATGGCATCTAACGATTCCAACTCGTTTTGCAGACGGTCGGCAGGATCACTGACTTGGGCTGCCGCTTACACGATTCCCTTGAGAAGATTGACCGTTTGCAATCAAAAGTGGGCGATCAAAAGAGCAGGGCCGAGTTTGAGATGATAAGAGCCGCGATGGAGACTGCGCGAGCCGAAGCCAAAGTAAAAAGGGCTCGGACTGCCGATCATCTCCGTTCTGATGCTGAAGATAGGGCGAACGCGAGCAAAGAATCGCTTAGGCTAGCCAAGGAGGCGCTTAACAAGATGGAGACTGAGTTAGCAGAGTTGAAGGCGGCCAAGAAAAAGGCAGAATCTGAGGCTTCTGCCGCATTCGAAGCAGGAAAAGGCGCCGCCTTCGAGGAATACGTAAATGAAGTCCCCAAGTTTGAGAATCGGGGGTTCAAACATGGGTGGCTGAAGGCCCTTGATGCCGCTGGGGTTACATTGGCCTTGCCAATTCCTTATGAGCAGGTGGACGTTGATCCACTTGAGTTTGACCCCGAGGATTGATCTGGGAGTCATTCGAATTTTATGAAATGCTTTCCCTTTTAATGTATGTTTTTCTTTTAAGGACTTGTGTTGGTTCCGAGTGGTTTTCATGTATAAATTGGTTACTATCTGCGCTCAATTTATTAATGAAAATTATCTTGTTGTTTCACTACTACTTATGCACAGTTTGTGATGTTATGTTGGTAAAGAATTTTTGCCTGTCACTACTTTAGATAGAATGATTACTCTGTTGAGCTTTCTACGATTGAATATCTTGGCAATCTTATCATTCGTATGCCGAATAGTTCGTGGGTATTATGCTGAAACGATTCATGGGCCGGCTGGGGCACTTAATCCGAATAGATTGATTAATCTGGCCTTGCCCCAAGCGGTGCATGATCATTCAGGCGCCGGATGAGATGAACTTAGGCGTTTTAAAGTCGATTCATGGGCACTACTTTAGATAGAATGATTACTCTGTTGAGCTTTCCACGATTGAATATCCTGGCAATATTGACTTATCATTCGTATGCCGAATAGTTCGTTGGTATTATGCTGAAACGATTCATGGGCCGGCTGGGGCACTTAATCCGAATAGATTGATTAATCTGCCCTTGCCCCAGGCGGTGCATGATCATTCGGGCACTGGATGAGACGAACTTAGGAGTTTTGAAGTCGATTCATCGGTCGGCTGGGGCACTTAAGCCGAATATATTGATAGATCTATCTGCCCTTGCCCCAAGCAGGTCGATCCAGTCGGTGCCGGGCGATTAAGGTTTTCAAAATTAATGAGATTGCCTCGAGGGTGCTGCCTCTGTAAAGGATAAATGATTAAAGGTACTACTTTTATGAGCACAGTAAACAACTGACTCCAGCATTTGAAGGTATCGTGTGAATGTCGAACAGACTCTTCTTTAACAGCAGAGGGGAAGCGAGGACGCTAGTTGAGCTAGGTGGAGACATGAATCGAGATGGTGACCCTTCGCGCACAGGGAGTAGGAGTTCCAGGGATCGAGAGAGGCGTCAGTCTCCTCGACGTCGAAGCAGGTCGCCCAGGCGGGACAAGCAGTCGCAGGGCAGATCTTCTCAACCTCGAGTCGAGAAGGGATCTGACGCAAATCTGTGCCCATTAAGCTTTGCGGTATTTGTGGGGAATAGACCCATGACAGAGGCGGACTCGATCGTTCGAGACCCAAATGTAGCGGTCGAGTTTGCTCGACAAATTTTTCCTCCTGAGGTTCAGCAATCGATGGTAGGTCATCAGGACTACGAAGTATTTCGCGAAGGCATTCACAGGGCGGTAAAGGGGCTTTACACTGCCTATGAAATCAGTATGTGGTTGCGCGCTGCCCGCCGAGAAATGGAGAAGAAGGAGGAACGTATTCGAAGTTTGGAGGCCTACGCGGAGGCGGCTGAGCGTGAGTTAAGGAAGACCAAGGCGACTCAGGAACAACCCGCCGGGCAGGGAAACCCAATCGTGGAAGAAAGGGTTACTAGTCAACTCATCAGTACCGCGCTTACCGATCGTGAGACGGCGAGTATGTTCGCAATGGAGACCGCGAAGGGGAGGGCCTATGAGAAAGGTTTTCATGAAGGCCGAAAAGTTGGAATCGAAAAGACCAAGGAAAAACTTGTCGAAGAAGTTTGCCGATGTGAAAATCGTGGATTTAGGCACGGTTGGATCAAGGCATCTCAAGCCGCAGAAGCTCTTCGAGCGTCGGGCATTGATTCGGCATCGCCACTCTACCACAGTAAACATTTTCCGTTTTCTGCTTTTGAAGTTGAGAAGAGTGAGGATGAGGGTGACGCCGTATAAGTATACTTATTGTAAGGTTGAAACGCAGATCATGTTCAAAACTATATAATTTATTGTTTGTTTTATTGAATAAAAAATGTTCTATTATAAATATTTTGTTGCAGTTCGTATTCGGCATGTATGTGTTTCGTTTTATTATATGTTTGAATGAATGTATAAACGTTGATCGGCAGGGTCGACCCATATGTGGTACGCCGGTTTATAGGCAGGGTCGACCCATACGTGATAGCCGTTTATTCCTAAATGAGGCCATTGTAACCTGAGGAAGCTGAAAGCCAGTGGGTAGAATGGCTGCGGCAAATTCAACTCGACTCAGGGCCCAGATTTTTGGCTAGTGCATGTGCTTCAAAAAGTCGTTTGGATAACTACGCCGTGGCGAATGTCAACCGACGTTTGTCTCATGGAGTTTAGCGTTAATGAAATCGCCTCGGGATTGGGGCCTCGAGATCGCTGCCAGTATTGAAAATAAAAGGAGTGGGCGCTTCGCGCAGATAAACAATCACTTATTATGTGAGGTGGGATAAGTGGGGATGTTAGTTAGAGAGGCTCGGAGTTCAGCCAAACTTGGTGTTGCAATGGAGCGCGGCAGAGGACCCATTCGTATAGGAGGTAGGACGTCCAAAAGTTGGCATGAATCTTCCAGTCGTCGAAGCAGATCACCCCGAAAGGAAAGGCAACGACCGTTGGGTTTATCCTTCCTTGTCCTGGATCTTTGCCTTGACATTGTCAATGGTATCAGGGAAAGCTTGGCAATGCGCAAGTCATGGGCTTGGGCACAGTTGGCTCAAGGCTTTGCAAACCGTGGAGGACTTCTGGGTGACGGGAGTTGATTCGGCGCTGCCGCTTTACCAATGCGTCTTTTCCCCTTTTTAGATTTTGAGGTTGAAAATGGGTATTGTAATGCTCAAATGCAGGTTGCGTTTACGTAACAACTGTTTGATCAAATAAAAAGTTTTATTTCAAACATTTGCGTCTTATTCTGAATTTTTTATATGCTTAGTTAAGCACCCTAATTCGGATATTGGCGTGTTTTGTTGTTTTTGTTTGTGCCGAAGGGTACTCCGAATCCGGAGACTTAATCGGCCCTAAGGTGTCATGCACCAAAGGGCGCTCCGAATCTGGAGACTTAATCGGCCCTAAGGTGTCATGCACCAAAAGGGGACTCCGAATCCGGAGACTTGGTGTGGCCAATCGTGATATCCATGAGGGGCGCTTCGAATCCAGAGGCTTAATCGGCCCTAAGGTGTCATGCACCAAAGGGGGCTCCGAATCCGGAGACTTAATGCGGCCAATCGTGATATCCACGAAGGGCGCTTTGAATCCGGAGCCTTAATCGGCTCTGAGGTGTCATGCACCAAAGGGCGCTCCGAATCCGGAGGCTTAGTCGGCCCTAAGGTGTCGTGCACCAAAGGGCGCTCCGAATCCGGAGGATTAATCGGCCCTAAGGTGTCGTGCACCAAAGGGCGCTCTGAATCCGGAGGCTTAGTGTGGCCAATCGTGATATTCACGAAGGGCGCTCTGAATTCGGAGACTTAATTGGCCCTAAGGTGTTGTGCACTAAAGGGCGCTTCGAATCCGGAGGCTTAATCGGCCCTAAAGTGTCATGCACCAAAGGGGGCTTCGAATCCGGAGACTTGGTGTGGCCAATCGTGACATCCACGAAGGGCGCTCCGAATCCGGAGGCTTAATCGGCCTTAAGGTGTCATGCACCAAAGGGGGCTCCGAATCCGGAGACTTAATGCGGCCAATCGTGATATCTACGGAGGGCACTCCGAATCCGAAGACTTAATCGGCCCTAAGGTGTCATGTACCAAAGGGCGCTCCGAATCTAGAGGCTTAATCGGCCCTAACACTACAACAAATTTGGGATTTAAAGACGAAACAAATTTGTCCCAAAATGTATATATTTCGTCACCCAAACTAATTACGACGAAAATTTTTCGTCACCCGTTTTGTCTCCAAAGGGTCGTCGCTAAAGGGTCTTAGAGACGAAAAAAAAAATTCGTCATTGAAAATGATAAATTTGTGACGAATTTTTTTGTCTCCAATACACTTTGTTGGGAACATACTTGTAAGTAATTAGTGACAAAATATTTTGTCATTAAGGAAGAAATTAGAGACAAAAGTATTTCGTCATAAATATAAGAAATAGAGACGAAATAATTTTGTCACGTTTAATATAAACGAAGACGAAAAATTTTTGTCAAAGAAGCTACCAATAGAGACAAAAACAAATTCATCATTAAAAATGATAAATTTGTGACGAATTTTTTTGTCTTCAATATACTCTGTTGGGAACATACTTGCAAGTAATTAGCGACAAAATATTTTGTCATTAAAGAAGAAATTAGAGACAAAAGTATTTTGTCATAAATATAAGAAATAGAGACGAAATAATTTTGTCACGTTTAATATAAACGAAGACAAAAAAAAATTTGTCAAAGAAGCTACCAATAGAGACAAAAACAAATTCATCATTAAAAATGATAATTTGTGACGAATTTTTTGTCTCCAATACACTCTGTTGGGAATATCTTATAAGTAATTAGCGACAAAATATTTTGTCATTAAAGGAGAAATTAGAGACAAAAGTATTTTGTCATAAATATAAGAAATGGAGACAAAATAATTTTGTCACGTTTAATATAAACGAAGACAAAAAATTTTTGTCAAAGAAGCTACCAATAGAGATAAAAACAAATTCATCATTAAAAATGATGAATAAATGTCAAAAAAAATTCGTCACACATTGAGGGTAATAGTGACAAAATGTGACAATATTTTTTGTCATGACAAATTCATTTAGCGACGAAATAAAGAATTTATGACAAAATTAATCATCCACCTAAGCCAAATAAGAGACAAAAAAACCTTCTTTAGGGATGGAAAATTTTGTCAATAATTTCATAATATTTTTTTCCACATTATATACCTATTTTTATCAAAATCTAAATTTTAGTTCAACAAATATGACCCTGTTCATGTTGAAACCTGTTGAATATAACAATTCCATCACAACTTAACCTAACCTGTTATCAACACATTTACGAATTAACAAAATGAAAATATCCATTCATCATTACAAATAATTCCATCCTGATATAATAAAATAGTGAAATATCCACAAAATATCCAAAAGTTATAACTTGTTCAATTCCACCAAAAATCCAACAATAACTAGTGTAACTAGAAAAAGTATGTGTATCCTTATCAAACAAAAATGAACATTCAAACAAATTATATCATTATTGCACGTCAAAAATGCCACCCCAATCCAATCTGCAAAAAAATAAATTAAAAGTTTTAGTAATTAATCAATTATACAAAAGATTAAAAACATTAGTAACTCATCAATTTACAATTAGACCAATTATACAAGTTATCCCTGTAACAGACTTTTTTTTAGATTATGAGAACAAAAAATTAATTTTAAGGCTAATTCACAAATGGTGCATCCCATTAATGTGCCGTAAGTTCATACAACTTATATTGGTCCCTCCTAAGGTGTTTCTATTGGTTCTTGTACAAATCTGTAATTGTGTGATAATTTAGCATTTCGACGGCCTTTTTCAAGCTTTAAGTATAGAGAAAAATATATATTTTTTAGACTAATTCACAATTTATACATCATGTGCACATGTGCAAATTGGATGTCATATGCATGTTTCCATTACTTCCTAATTCTTCAAACATGTATTCTTTTATAAATTTGTTATATTAAAGTTAATATACTTTACCAAGAAGTATGTCCACTTGTGGATAAGTCTCCTCCACTTCCAAAGTGTCCAGTGAATCCTTTGGTCCTCAAAAAGTTGACAACATCAGCCATTATCTCCCTTGCTTCTTCTTACCCTCTTCAAGATCTTCTATTTTATTGTTCTGCATTTGTATTTGTTCGTTGTGTCTCTATTTGCATCTCAAGGCGCTTCACATAATCATTTGTTTCAGCATATATGGTAGTGGCTCTCCTAATAGAGGATGAAGGTCTCATGCCAAGTCCCTTCACATAGCCAGACCTTGGCTTTAGGACTTTGATTGATAGCTCTTCTGCAGTCAAAGGGGTTGATCCCGGCTGTGAGAGGTGATCAGCCTGTGTCTGTATCATATTTTCCTATCAAATATAAAAAAAAATTAAATAATTATTAGAAAAATAAGATTATAAGAAATAGTATTCTAAAATTTTGTTAATAAAAATTACAATATATACTCACATAATTCACTGAGCTTGAGATGAGATCCACTCATGTGCTTTCTCATTATAGTGAATTTTCTTGTACAACTCTGCTAGATCAGGTAGCATCTTCTTTTCTCATGCCTAATTCGATAGACCAAATATTCAATAAATAAAGCTAAGAATCTAATACAATTCTGAAAGTGCAAGGATACGTACCAGTTTTTCTACTCTAACAGGGATTGACCTAGAACCACACCTATGTTTTGTATACATCCTTTCTCTGTTCGCGATGTTGGCCTTTGATTGTTCCTATAAGGAAGAATGACCAATATAACAATGAAATGTATCATTAGGAAGACAAATATGTTGGGGGAAAACAAAAGTGAAAAACTCTAAAAAATACTGCTTCAGTGAAACCCATGATTCCTAGTTTTCAGCTAGACTCTTGCAATTTATGGATGATGATGAAAAATAATGTTAACTTTATCCTTAATCTTTTTAATTTATTTATTTTGTGAGTTTTTTGTTACCCTCGTGAACAGGGTTTAACAGTTGTCAATATATCAGCAACAACATTTCCACAAACACTAGATTGGCTACATAGTCATCTTCTTCAGGTATGTTTGTCTTCTAACCCTTTATTTGCCTGAACTGTTCAGAGCAGGTATATGCTTCTCTGATTGTAATAAAATTTGGCCATAAAATGGAACTGCATTAAGTTCAGAGGTGAAGGCAATTCGATCTATGGGTGGGCTATCTTGCCTCAAAGTAGGGCCAATTAGGTTATTCAAGTTCTACTCATTATTGATTCGATAGAAATTTATTTGAGAGTAACTTGTTATGTAAATAAATTAAATTTGAATGTATTTTTCAAGTATATTAAGTTCTGAAGTCAAATTTAAATATGATGCAACTTGATTTTATAAGCTGTTACACACTATAAAAAATTTACTATTTGAACTCAATTTGTTATCAATTTCGTTTGAAATGGAATCAAAATATAAAACAAACAAGACTTGAATTGAACACATTTTTTTCTCTGAATCTTTTTGCAATGTGAATTAGAAGAGGCTAATGCACTAAAAACCATGGCAATAAGTCCATGAACTCACAACTTCAATGAGTCACAACAAGTGAGGTTGACAGTGAATGTTGGCTGGCTGGTCAAGTGTCGAATCTGTGACTAATAGATTCAAAATCCATGCATTCATTCATCCCCAAGTACAAGGGGGAAAAAAATCTCAAAATTTTTAAAAAAAAACTCTCAACTACTGTTGACCAAAATTAGGTTCAATTCATCTGACAACATTTCACCAAAGTGAGATTCAAATGCATGTATTTATTTTGGTAAATATGGAAAATGCATAGATTTATAAGAGTCATACAAAATGCATGTATTCATGTCAGAATCAATCTCAAAATACCCAAAATGCATTCATGTCATACAAAATGCATGTATTCAGGTTCAATTCATCTAGCATATGGGTTGATGAAGTCTATGCTTTGTGCTTTGTTTTAATAAGATTACTAGTTAATCTTTGATTATTACGATTGGGGTTTACCTAACTATGTACACAAAACTCCTTGAGTCATTAAAAATACAATTAGTTTGAACTAACTCAAGAAATTTAGGATGACTCGGGGGAGATATGCTTATTGTTTAAAATTAAATCATAGAATAAAAAATGCGATCCAATCCTCATCCTTTGTGTTTTATTTTATAAGTTAATTATGTGTAATTAAACTTTCTTGTTGTGAATTGGTAAAAAAATGTCCTACAAAAAGAATCAAAGATGTGAATACGCAAACCGCCACAAACAACCCGCCAAAATAGATTAAAGTGGCAACAAACAAAATTAACAAATCTGACCATAATCGTGATTAAGAAAATAAAATAAAAAAAACAAAACAAAACAAATTGATGACAATAACTTTCATCTTGTTGTAATAGAAAACATATTCAATCACTAAAACCAACTAATGTAAACGACATTTTCATAATAAGGCAATGCAAACAAAGAAAGCAATATATATATAAAATAATCCAAAAAAATAAAGTGGATTGACAGGTGCAAACTAATAAAGCACATATTCTAAGCAAAGGCCCAAAAAGTCAATTTAAACAGGTATAGTGGTATGTTTGTCTTCTAACCCTTCTAACCCTCTATTTCTCTTTGAAGTTGTATAATTTTCCTGGGAATACTTTTCACTACGGAAGGACGCGATCTGGGGGATACATATTTATAGTTGCATTCTTACTAATCGTTAACTTCTTTCCAAAACTAGAAGTCTTTGATATGCTACCATGTAATATCTTGTTTAGCAGCACCATTCTTCTCTAATACCATGTAATATCCCCTATGCTACACCATTCTTCTCTAATCCTTTCCATCAATCACCTCAATTTCTATTTCAAAAAATATAAAAGGCAATAGTGAAGGGTTTCAATTTTCATGTGTCATGCCTCTTTTACTTGACAATAATTACCTCCAAGCGTTGGATCATCGGCTTCTTATCAGCATCGTTAACCTTCTTCCACCTACGAACGCTCAGGTCTAGTAACTGTGTTCGAACCTCTATACCAATCTTGGAGGCCAGCTTAGAGGCTTGATCTCCTACAAGCGCATGAAACTGTTTAGGTACAGGAACCACCATCTTTCCATCTTTCTCGACAATGTGTTGGGCTTGTATGCCGCGTGTCGGGCCATGACCTCGTTTGTCATGTGGTGCTGTAAGGACATAATATTAATTGAGTTAGTAAGTAAACAAATGCAAGTTAGACCTTAAATTGAATATGGAGTTTCTCATTCTACATAACAACGACGTAATTCCAATTCCATGGCAATCCATGAAAAATCGCGTCTTGAATTAGAAGAACCTAAATACAACATTGAATGGGGACCAACAAGAACAAAGAAACTATAACCAAAGTCCATATAACTCTATTGGCATGAAAGCTATGAACCAACATCTCTATTATAAAGCAAGAACTAACAAGATAGACAACCGTTTAATGATGTCCAGCTTGGGGTTTGCTTTTCATTTGAATCTTATAAGTGGAATTCAATGCTCATTTACATTCTACGTGTGAAATAAATTGATAATATTGTCCATTGGTCATATCAATAGTACAGTGGTTTCTTATTTTGCCTCATGTACATAATCCTAAAAATATTAATAGATGCATAATTAACCTTATAGTGGTTTGATGGAAAAATATAACTTCTAAAAATACATATAGGTAAACAAATTAATAAAGATGGGGGCATGTTCATGCAAGAGAGAGAGAGTCTGAAGAAATGGAATCTACAAGGCCCAATCAAGGGAAAAATAATATACAATCTAACTTTATTCACTAATATATCAAATTCAGGTACTGTTTCTTTCAAAGTGGAAATGGTCTGAATGGTTCTGAACCCCTAAATGACTGAAAACTTTACATATTATAAGAACAAACTCATGAAACCTAGAGATTCATATCTTTCTAGAAACCGATTTATATTGATTTCCTTGTTGAGAAACCAAATTGTGAATATTTTTATTTTTTCAAAAAAGGCATGCCCATTAGAAATATAATGAATCAATTGTGTCTCACATGAATGGACAGTAATTGTTCCAAGTTATATGAATCATATTGAGACCTAATGATGTTTTTAACTAAAGATGAAATGTAGCATTTTAAGTTAGTGACATATTGGCTAAGCTCCAAACATTGTATACAACATACATACATATAAATACCCCTAAGTGAAGGGGAAGGAGGATGCAGCTCATGAGACTCAAATCACCAAGCTAAGCCCTGTAATTGAGAAGCCATTTTGATAATGGTAATTTTTTTAAATTTAATAAAATAATAGTAGTCCAAAAGCATAAAGTAGACAACAAATTAATGAGCATTTTAGTGGGTCATGCAAGAGTTCTTAACTAAGTTAAGAAATTAAGTACCAAAATTCAAATAAAATGGTTCAATGGAAAATACATTCAAGCTTCTTTATAGAAAATAAGCAAACAATGGTTCAATGGAAGCTGCATAAATGGCCAAATTCCCCAACCCCAATACACAATCTTCTTCTCTCGACACAAATTCAGTCCTTAGGCCTATTTTCAAGAGGTAAGATCAGATTAACACAAACAAAGAAGCAAACCCACTAAAAAGCAAGGCAAACCCAAAATTGGTAATATAGCACCAATCGAATATTTGGCTTTCACAAGCCCCTAATAGCACAAATCAACCCAACAAGAAGAAAATCAAGACATGTGAATCCAAAAGAATAGTTATAAAACCCTAATAAAAAATAGCAAACACAGATATGACAGAGCCAAACAAATATTCGGAGATAATGAAATTCGAGTATCAAATCAGAAATTGAGAAAGGGTTTGTAAAGCACAGGGCGTGTTTTGGAATTTTGAAGAGGAAATTTAAAAAATGGAGTGATTGTGAAAGAGATAGAGAGAGAGAGAGAGAGAGAGAGAGAGAGAGAGAGAGAGAGAGAGGGGAATCCGAACATACCTCAAGAATGGAACCGTCAATCGTCGCCGCCGCCGAATGGAGAGCACCATTCGAAGTCAAAGTTTCGCGTCGCATGAACCAGTCTTCCCTTCGAACCCTCTCTCTTTTCCCTCTCATCTACTACGTTTTGCAGCATTCAAATTCTATGTTCAGAAGCCAAACAAAAAATTTAGTAGCCTATTTTGGGTTTTCTTTGCCGCTCAATTTTCCCTCTGAAATTGGTGACAAAATTATTTGCTCACCAAATGGTAAAATTATTGACAACGGAATTAGTTTTCTCAATAAATGATATAAAAAATATTAAAATTTATTGGTGACGAAAATATATTCATCATTAATAATTTTATAATTGATGACCAATTTTTTCCTCACCAAAAGTCTCAAAATTTTGGCTCAATCCAAAAAAAATAGCGGAAAAATCTTTAGTAACAAAAAAAATAAAAATAGTGACGAAAAATAATTTCGTCACCTAATTTTTTTATTATATATGTAGATTGGTGACGAAATTTTTTTTTTCTCTCTAAAAATGGTACATTTGGAGACGAAATATTATTTTCTTCACTAAAAGGTACGTCCTTCGTGACAAAATTTATTGATATGTGAAAATGGTACATTTAGATATGTGATAGACATGTGAGTTTTATTGATTTAAAGTTTATTTAGATAAACTTTAAAGATTTTTTTTTAGTTTTTTTTTGTTATGCTATAATATAATGTATAAAATATAGGTAGATATCTACAACTTTAATAAAAAAATATTATCTGATTTTTTGGGGAAGAGAAAAGGAATGCAAGTTTTAATATTTTTTTTTTAAAATTTGTGAGAAAGATTAGGAGGGAGAGATTATGAAATATTTTTGTTATTAAATAAATAAATCAGTCAATAGTTTTTTTTAATCTATTTTGTAAATTAAAAATCAATAATTTTGAAAAATTGATTAATTTGTCCCATTAAGTGATTTAAAATTTTGATAGATATACATTAAAAAAAATAGATAATTATATTATTAAATCATAATTCAAATTTAGATGTTATATCTTTTTGAGATCTATAGCTAAATTCTTATCTTTTTTTTTAATTATTTTTGTGTGTAACCATAGTATATAGGAGAAATTAAAAAGGGTGTTGCAATAATTATGAGAGAAGTCAAAAGGGATTGTGGGTTGGGAGAAGTCAATAAATGCTAAGGTTGGGTTGGGAGAAGTCAATAAATGCTGAGTTTTTTTTTTTTTAAATCAAAAAATTAGAAAATTAGGATTAGGAGATTGGAGCTCCCACAGGCCTTGGAGTTAAAAACCCCTTTTTGCTTAATATATAGTATAGATAGATAGATATATATAAATATATAAGAAAGAAAGAAAGGAAAAAAAGAAAGAAAGAAAATTTTAAAAAAAAAAAATTGAAAAAAAAAAAAAAAAACTGACCGGTTTTGGCCGGTTAGACCACTGGGTCACCGGTTTTACCGGTTCGACCAGTGGGTCGCCGGGTTTTCCCGATTTTGGCCCCAATCCGGTTTCAGGGGGTTGACCGGACCGAAACTAGGCCCGGTCCAACCGGTTCGACCGGCCGGTCCGGTCCGGGTTTGAAAACAATGTACTAAACAAGGTAATGTTTTCTATTAATTTTGAAAATTACAAATTTTTTATTATTTGTTTCTTTGTATTTTTTCTCACAAAAAAAATAGCTACATTAATTATCTTTTTTTTTTTTTTTTTTGGAGAGAGGTTTTGACCTTCAATTTTTCTGAAATGGGTGTTCTAGATGGAAGGGTAGAGTTGGTTCAGACAATGAGAAAAAGTGCTTGCGTGCAAGAGGGGCCTTCACTGTGAGAAAGAATAGTGGGTTTGTGTAACGCCCTCAAAATTAAACCCATTAAATATAAAACAAGGCATGCATTACTAAAAGAAAACATTATATTATTTAAATCATCAGAGTATTATGAAATAAAACATCAAAACAAATGCCCTACGAGCTTACATCTTGCCAAGCCAACACTTGGACACAATTCCATAAGTTCTAACTCAAAACAAATAAAGCCCTAGGCTTGAATGTTTACATAATTCAAATAAAACTACTAAAACAAATAAAACAAGTCTTCAAGTCCAAATCCTCACAAGCTAAGTCTTTGGAGGTAGTGACCCACATGAACCTGAAAATGAAGTTCCCATATAGGGTGAGCCACAGCCCAGTAGAGAAATACTAAACCAAGCATAAGAATTAACTAAAGCAGTAGCACCCGATACATGGTTAACACAAGATAATCAATTTACAATTTATTGACACGAACGCCTACGTTGTCTATGACACATGGTCTATGACACCTTTTTCTTTCCATTTATACAGACATGGCTCAGAACCTGGCCAAACAACTCAACAAGGATAACAAATCAGGTTAAACCTTTCTTATAACATAATAAACACACATGCTGGTGTTATATCAATCTCAATCAAATTCACTTCCATACTTCCCAACTGATACACATGGTGGTGATGTATCATATCAACAACAAATAGAAATATTCTATTATCAATAAGCACACACATAAGTGATGCTACTGGAGTCCATCCCCTATCTCCTCCCAACAAGTCCGGTTTAGAGGTCCATCCCCTATCTTCCCCTAAACCGTGGAGTTCATCCCCTATCTCCTCCAAAACCAAATGCATATGCAACATAATCAATACTTGCCATATACAACACATAATTAATACACGAATGTTCTGTATTAACTCAACAGTCAAACAATTGACTCAATTTCAGTTATACCTAAGCCGCATGCAAGGTCTACAACAATCAATGGCTATCCTCCACCGATAGCCCAAAACAATTATTTCTAAGCAAGAAATAACTATAACAATAAATGTAATTTCAATATTCTCAAAGGTAAGTATTTAAACTACCAAATACATCATTAAACCATTAAATTCCCCAATCTCATGAGTTTAACCCAATATCACAATCTTCCCTTAAATTAATTATATAAATTAATCTATGACAAAACCCTAAGGTTTCTCCCAAAATTACCAAACTACCCCCACATACCAAAATACCACCACTTAGGATTAAAACGTATAAATGGAGTAGGAAATCCCTACCTCGAAGAAAGAACTCAAAAAGAAGGGAATGAAGAAGATGCCCGAAACTCCAAAGTGCTCCAAATCAACACTCGTTCAGATTAAAACGAAGCCCTCGACTCACTCTATCTTTTATATAAAGCAACTAGGGTAGAAATCCACTCTAAGTAGATCAAACCTAGGAGAAAAAGTGTGTAGGGAAAGAGAGAAGACGGTTCTAGGGTTTTAGAATCAAAAGAAGATGAAAAACTGATCCAGAAAGTCGGATCTCGGGCTTTTAAACCAGTCGCCCCGCTCGAGCGGACAATCCCATGCTCGAGCGGCGGATGCACGCTCCCAACATCTCGACAAATCAGGTCCCCGCTCGAGCTCCCAACTCCCCGCTCGAGCGGCACTCACACACTCCCGCTCGAGCGACCCAACTCCCGCTCGAGCGTCCAACCCTGCACAAGAAATACTGGATGGGTGTTTTTCCCGCTCGAGCGCCAAAACCTCCGCTCGAGCGGACAAGCAACAACAAGCCCCCCGCTCGAGCGTCAAACTCCCCGCTCGAGCGGACAAGCCAAAAACTGGACATCAACACTTGGTTTCTAAACCCAACCAACCTGCAATCAACCTGCCCAACATATCCTATAACTCACAACTGAAGAATTAAAGGATAACAACAACAACAACAAAAAGACAACAGAATCCACGGAACATGAGTCCGGATACAATAATCAAATGGGAAAAGACCGGGGTCGCTATAGTTTGCATAGGGTGCCTTCTTGGATAATAGCTTCAATGTTGACATGTACGAAGGGCTTAAGTGTGAGACAGAAGAGATAGGCTTTAGCGCGAAATAGAAGAAATGGTTTACAAAGTGTCTTCTTGAGTCACGACTTCAATACTTGTGAGAGAGGAGTAGACTCTAGTACGAGAGAGAAATGAGGGTTTGTAGAAAGTGTTTTCTTGGGTCACGACTTCAAGGTTCATGTACATGAAAATGAGTGATAAGCATCAGAGTGTATCTCTTGGGGTCATAGTTCCAATGCTTTGAAACACAAAACCACGGCATTTTAATAAAGAGAAATGATTAGTGATAAAATATTTTTGTATCCTTCAATACCAGAACAAAGAATTTAGTATTGGTGATGAAATATTTTTGTGCTTGACGGCACAACTTAACCTTATGAGATGAAAAATATATTCGTCACGCAATCAATTAGAATTTATTAGTGACGAAATATTTTCGTCTCCCACAACTTATTCTTCTGAAACAAAAATATATTTGTCGCCTATTTAATAGAAAGATGAAATGACATTGTCTGCATGATGGAGTGTTTATTGGTGACGAAATATTTTCATCTTCCATAACTTATCCTTCGCAGACAAAAATATATTTGTCGCCTAATAAATGCAAATATGCAACGATATCGTTTAATAGGTATGGAATTTATTGGCAACGAATTACGTTCGTCACAAAAAAAATTATTTGTGACAAAAATGTTTGTCTCCAATGAGCTAAAATAATTCGCGCTAATGCAAATGAAATTGGCGCCTCATTTTTGCACACGAAATTTTGTTTTCGTCTCCTATACTTTTGAGAAAATTAAAACAAACGACAAAATTAATATTTCGTCATCTTTGAATTAAATTTTAAAACAAAATTTTTTTTGTCACAATAGTCCAGATTTCTTGTATTTTTTATTGATTTTAAGCATTGGGTGATGAAATTTGGTTTTCCTCTCTAAAAATAATACATTTGGAGACGAAATTATTTCCTCTCTAAAATTTTTTACAATGGTGACGACAAATTTCGTCTCCAAAATGACGCAAATCTTCCACCAAATTTTCCAAGGGCGGGAAATTGTTTTGTGACAAAAAATAAAATTTAGAGACGAATAAAATTTTCGTCACCTATTGTTTTATTTGATTTTAAGCATTTGGTGACGAAATTTGGTTTTCCTCTCTAAAAATAATACATTTGGAGACGAAATTATTTCCTCTCTAAAATTTTTTACAATGGTGACGACAAATTTCGTCTCCAAAATGGCGCCAAATCTTCCACCAAATTTTCCAATGGTGGGAAATTGTTTTGTGATGAAAAATAAAATTTAGAGACGAATAAAATTTTCGTCACCTATTGTTTTATTTGATTTTAAGCATTTGGTGACGAAATTTGGTTTTCCTCTCTGAAAATAATACATTTGGAGATGAAATTATTTCCTCTCTAAAATTTTTTACAATGGTGACGACAAATTTCGTCTCCAAAATGGCACCAAATCTTCCACCAAATTTTCCAAGGGCGGGAAATTGTTTTGTGACGAAAAATAAAATTTAGAGACGAATAAAATTTTCGTCACCTATTATTTTATTTGATTTTAAGCATTTGGTGACGAAATTTGGTTTTCCTCTCTAAAAAATAATACATTTGGAGACGAAATTATTTCCTCTCTAAAATTTTTTACAATGGTGACGACAAATTTCGTCTCCAAATGGCGCCAAAATCTTCCACCAAATTTTCCAAGGGCGAGAAATTGTTTTGTGACGAAAAATAAAATTTAGAGACGAATAAAATTTTCGTCACCTATTGTTTTATTTGATTTTAAGCATTTGGTGACGAAATTTGGTTTTCCTCTCTGAAAATAATATATTTGGAGACGAAATTATTTTCTCTCTAAAATTTTTTACAATGGTGACGACAAATTTCGTCTCCAAAATGGCGCCAAATCTTCACCAAATTTTCCAAGGGCGGGAAATTGTTTTGTGACGAAAAATAAAATTTAGAGACGAATAAAATTTTCGCCACCTATTGTTTTATTTGATTTTAAGCATTTCGTGACGAAATTTGGTTTTCGTCTCTGAAAATAATATAATTGGAGGCGAAATCTTATTTTCATCACTAAAACATGCATATTTGGAGACTAAATATTTTTTCGTCACGCGTTTTCGTCACCATAGACCTTTTTTGTTGTAGTGTAAGGTGTAATGCACCAAAGGGGGCTCCAAATCTGGAGACTTAATGCGGCCAATCGTGATATCCACGAAGAGCGCTCCGAATCTAAAGACTTAATCGGCCCTAAGGTGTCATGCACCACAGGGCACTCCGAATCAGGAGGCTTAGTCGGTCCTAAGGTGTCATGCACCAAAAGGGCGCTCCGAATCCGGAGGCTTAATCGGCCCTAAGGTGTCGTGCACCAAAGGGCGCTCTGAATCCGGAGGCTTAATCGGCCTTAAGGTGTCATGCACCAAAGGAGGCTCTGAATCTGAAGACTTAGTGCGGCCAATCGTGATATCCACGAAGGGCGCTCCGAATCCGGAGCCTTAATCGGCCCTAAGGTATCATGTACCAAAGGGCGCTCCGAATCCGGAGGCTTAGTCGGCCCCTAAAGTGTTGTGCACCAAAGGGCGCTCCGAATCCGGAGGCTTAATCGGCCCTAAGGTGCCGTGCACCAAAGGGCACTCCGAATCCGGAGGCTTAAATCGGCCCTAAGGTGTCATGCACCAAAAGGGGGCTCCGAATCCGAGGGACTTAGTGTGGCCAATCGTGATATCCACGAAGGGCGCTCCGAATCCGGAGACTTAATCGGCCCTAAGGTGTCGTGCACCAAAGGGCGCTCCGAATCCGGAGGCTTAATCGGCCCTAAGGTGTCATGCACCAAAGGGGGGCTCCAAATCTGGAGACTTAATCGGCCCCTAAGGTGTCGTGCACCAAAGGGCGCTCCGAATCCGGAGGCTTAATCGGCCCTAAGGTGTCATGTACCAAAGGGGGCTCCGAATCCGGAGACTTGGTGTGGCCAATCGTGATATCCACGAAGGGCGCTCCGAATCCGGAGGCTTAATCGGCCCTAAGGTGTCACGCACCAAAGGGGGCTCCAAATCCGGAGACTTAATGCGGCCAATCGTGATATCTACAAAGGGCGCTCCAAATTTGGAGACTTAATCGGCCCTAAGGTGTCATGCACCAAAGGACGCTCCGAATCCGGAGGCTTAATGTGGCCAATCGTAATATCCACGAAGGGCGCTCCGAATCCGGAGACTTAATCGGCGCTAAGGTGTCATGCACCAAAGGGCGCTCCGAATCCGAGACTTAATGCGGCCAGTCGTGATATCCACGAAGGGCGCTCCGAATCTGGAGACTTAATTAGCCCTAAGGTGTCATGCACCAAAGGGCACTCCGAATCCGGAGGCTTAATCGGTCCTAAGGTGTCTTGCATCAAAGGGGGGCTTTGAATCGTCGACATGACGAGCGCTACAATGGGGTTTGAGAAATGAATTGAGCAACGAAGAAAAATGGTTTACATTGCAGAAGTGATATATATACAAGTATCAAAGCCCACAGGTCGGGTCAGTGATAGGGTTTTCATAAAATCTCTGCTTGTGCCGATTGCGGAGAGCCACGGATTTCTTCAATGCCATGGGCTATCGAGAAATGCACAAGCTGATGATAAGTGCTTGGAACGGCCTTCATAATATGTAACCAGGTTCGCCCCATGATGACATTATACGGTGAAGGGAGCTTTACGACCAGGAATTCTATTTCGACCGTTCTGGAGCTCGTTCGAACAGGTAGTATGATCTTCCCTAACGGGTACTCAGGATCCGTATTAAAGCCGAACAGTGGGTGAGGCGCCGAGGACAGATCTGACTCGTTGAAGTCAAGTTTGATGAAAGTTTGGTAATACATAACCCTCTGAAGTACTCCCTGGGTCTATGAGAATGTGTTCAATGGTGAACCGATTTACGCGTAATTTGATGACCAACAGATCGATGTGGAAAGCTGTTGTGCCGCTAAGATCGGAGTCATTGAAAGTGATTGTCGGAGCTTCTCTGGGCTATTCGGTTGGAATACGTTGCTTTTGGGGGATTGGATGCGATTGAATTGTGTGCACGGTTGGAGATGCAGGCAGGCTGTAGATTATATGGATCACGCCAAGTGGAGGTGAGTCCTGCCTCAAAGCTAGTGCCTTGATTGGCTTTCCCTTTCTCACGTACTGCTGCAATCGGCCATCTTGCACCAGTTCTTCCAAGTGATCCTTTAATGCGTAACAACTCTCCGTTTCATGGCCGTGATCTTTGTGATACTCGCACGGCCTATCCCTTCTTCGCGTGTCGGGTGGCCCCACCATCTTTGACGGCCATTTGAAGAATGGAAGGTGTTAGACTTTGGTCATTATTGTAGCGATTGGTTCTGACAACTCTATGTACTTCTTGTCGGCACGCCTCGAACGTCTGCTGATCAACTTGCAGTTGTTCATTCATCCGATGAGAGCATTGATCGCTTGATCAGCGAGTGTCCTGCCTTTTGTCTCGTTTAGCGCATTGTCGTGGCTCAGGGCTCAGAGGTGGCACGGAACTTATTGGTTGAGCAATTTCAAGGGGGGTCGTTTTGTTGGACATTTGACCGGCTTTTATTCTCAAGGCATCATCTTCCACTTTGCAATACTCTTCAACTTTCTTCATCAACGCCCAGACTGTTTTGGGGGGTCTTCTGGTCAGGGAACTGCGAAGAGCACTGTCAGGATGTAGTCCCATTTTGAAGGCGGTGATGGCCATGGAGTCGTTGCAAGCGTCATCGACGAGGTTAAAGCACTCCCAATAGCGCCAAATACGCTCTGAACGTTTCTCCTGACTGGATCTGCATAGCCCAGAGAGAGTCGGCCTGTTTCGGCTGTATCTCGTTGGTGATGAACCTGGCCCTGAAGGATTTCTGTAATTGATGGAAGCTTTTGATCGAAGCCGGCTCCAGCTTGTAATACCACCTGACGACTAATAACCCCAGGCTGCTAGGGAATATTCGGCACATGAGGGCATCGTTGTTTGCATGCAATGTCATGGCCTGCTTGTAGTGACGGATATGATCAGGTGAGGTCTAATTTTCCATCGTAAAGAGTGAATGACGGAGCTTTGAACTTCTTGGGCAGGGCCGCCCTTGCAATCCGTCGGAAAAAAAGGATCGTGCTGGTCCTCTTCATCTGAACTGCTTCTCATGCGCTTGTTCCTTGTATGTAGACTCTTTTCGGAGGAGCTGGAAGTTTTCGGATCGTCCCTTCTTGTTGAGCTCTGTGGGCAATGAGTTGGAGTCGCTATCGGTATCCTTTGGCCGGGCTCGAGGTCATTGTCCACCGACCCTCGGAGGTCGTTCGGGATCTTGGCGCATGGCTTCTCTCGATTTTGCTACTTCCAGAGCCAAATCTTGATGGAGACGTTCATTTTCAGCGATCATGTTCTCCAGCCTTTGTTCATTCTGCTTTGCTTGTTCCATGATCGCCTGCATTGTCTCTTGCACTGAAGTCGTTGGTGAGCCGAAGTTCAAGGCGCGTCTTGCAGCGATGGTTTCCTTTCCGAGCATATTTGCTGGAGTGAGGTCATCTCTCGGTGCGGTCTCGTCAGTGGCTATCGGAGGATCTTCAGTCACGCCTGCCATGGATGTATTTGAGTATTCCCACAGACGGCGCTCGATTGTGGAGAAGTGGTTTGGAAATACTCTTCAGATCCTGGGAGACGCTAGTGATCCTCAGGTAGTCACCTGAAAAGATACAAACACTCCGGTCGGGGGTGCCGGAATTAGCACTCCGACGGACAAGTCAGTTCAGACACTCAAGATAGCTTGTTTACTAAGTTAAGTGAAGTGATTCTTACATACCTTTCTCAACCTATTGTTCCTGTATTTATACCTGTTCCTTTTGATCCTCGGGGCCAGGGCCTACTTTTTAATCATTGTCCTTTCTCTTATTCGGCTCTAAGGATCTACACTTATTCCGGCACATATATTATATTCGGCTTCCCACTCTTATAGGATACAACCGATTAATATCAGTTTTTCCAATGGTACGCACCTTCTGATTTTTCCATATATTCGGCCTCCACAATAATCACACCAATCTGGGTAAATAATCCCTTTCATTACATGAAGTCAATGATACAAAAGATTTTAACAGAAATAAATGCCCCTAATGACTTACACCTTTCCAAGCCTTAACTTGGTTACAACAAAAGTGAGTTTCGCATATTACATCTTAAGCCCTAGGCTATACAAAATAAACAAAACATGAAGCTTTAGCTTCTCAAAGGTCCCTTTAATACTACTGTCTTGGTGGAGGCATACCATCGTTACCTGAAAATGTCATTCCCAAATAGGGTGAGTCACAGCTCAGTAGAAATCATCTAGCACAATATATGAAATTTAGCAAAAATATAAGTACAAGGAGTGTAAGCAATGCTTATGATAAAACATCTAAGATTATCATTCTCAAAAGATATCAAATCTCAAATTACAATCTAGTTTCCTCCAATTCATGTCCAATCCATTTTCGATTCGTTTACTTATCCCAATTCATAAATCAATTTCATAGTTTCGTTAACAATCTAAATGAGATTACAACTCGATAACTTTCAAATTATATAACACATATGCATGAGTACTCCAAGCTTTCATTTCACGAAAATTTCGTCTACGGGCAGCCGTCTGTAACATGCCCGCGTGGGACCTCGCTACAGTTCGGACTCTCCTGCTTTTTTTGTTTTGTTGCGGTTCATAATCTGAACCAAAGAGTCCAACTCTGGCAAATCGTTTTGAGAAAACAATTTTTTTGAAAAGTAGTGCCAAACATGGACTGCTTTGCCAGATACAGAGTCGCCACCTAATATTTTTAAAATAGGGGAATTTAGGAAACCCTGACTCGGTGCCGAAGGCCACGTGTCCGTCATCACCAAAGTGACTTGGCTCGGGAGCTTGGGTACGATCGGGGAAGGTCAGCTATGAGCACCCCCTCTCGCCCGGTCCGAAGACCGGCCTCTACTAACCATGATATCCGTTTTTGAAAACTTTATGCATTCTTATTCCGGTTATTAGCCTAGAATTACTATGTGATGCCCACAACACAAAAGTATAGACTAGATTGCCTAACTTGGAAATAAACATTGCATATTCGTTTTTGTCTCGAAAAACGTGTTGGTTTTTGCTACTCGAAAGTAGGCTAAAATACGGATTTCAATGAGTTGTTCCAACTCACGCAATCCAACCTCCACCCACAGGCATTCAAGCAATTTATCACGTAAGCATTTAGCCGCATAGCAAGCATACTGTCACGGTAAACGTTCACACGCATGCGACATGCTAAAGCATAAAAACTTACATCTCGTACTCCGTGCCAAAAACAAGAGACTGGTTAGCAAAACATGCATGACCTAGTTCATGTTAAGTGGCTAATGCAACACAGACATAGATGCAATCTAGAGTAGGCTCGGTTAACCCTAAACATGGCATATGAAATGCGCGGTAGCACGTATTCAATTTGGAAATCGAAAGTACGATGCAGTTTGTATGATGTACCGAGCCCGGTGCATGTAAACAAATGCATGAATGCACGCATGCATTGCATAAGGTATGCTAATTTAAATGTGCCCTAATCTACCATCGTAAGCAGGTAAATAAAAGGGAAGAAAGAAGTGGGGATTGGAAGACATACATCCACTCACACACACTTATTACAGATACGCCCTCACTCGGAGGGACCGAAAGAATATTCAATTTAATTAACTACGCAAGCTAATTAATTATTACAAATTAACTAAATTAATCAGATAAATTAATTAATCTAATTAAACAGTAAACCGCCTCGGGATGAGGGCCAAATGCAGCATGCGCTCGGGACTGGCTCGGAACCGCACTGCCATGCACGGATTGCCTCTGTTTCCTCTGCTCTCCTCCTCAGAAAATTGCCAAAGTCTCAGGAGTGCCTCTCAGGGCACTGGGGATCACCACCGGCTGGGGTAGGACACCACCGGCTGAAGGAGGAGGCCACCGGCACAAAAAGAAGCCATCGGCTGTTTGTTGACTGCCGGTCGGCACTAAATAATGCCGGCCGGCACTGAATGCCTGCAGAACCTGCAACTCACAGCAGCAGAGGGGAAATCTATGCATGACAATATAATTCAAGCCATTTATGCACCAAACACATCCCTTATCATGTTAGTGACTCAAAGGGGCATGTGTCTCGATTCCCGGACCACCAATCACGCATTTCTATGCATGATGGCCCAAGGAACCAAGGATGGAACTTCACTTTCAAATGCATACAAACCAAGTAAACATGAAAGGGTGCCAAACCTCTATCATTTTCAATCTCAAGAGGCCAAGCATGCATGCTTATGCAATGCAACTCTAAGCATGTTATCTAGCATGCAACATGAACAATGCAAGCAAGCTAAACATGTTAGGGATACAACCTAAGCAAAGAGGCATATAAACCAAGCAATGGAGTGGACTAAAACATGAATTAGACTACTCCTAATTGGCCTAAAATCAGTGGCCAAAGTGCCTAGAAATGGAGACTAAACACACACACACACATGCAAGTGTTATGGTCCAAACCCAAGGCATAAACATGGCAACCCCCAAGCACACTTGGAGATACCAAACAAGGACAATAAACACACATTGTAAAGCTCTGAAAATCATGCAAAACATGATGCCAAATCATGCAACAAAACAAGCCAAACGAAGCATGCAAATGGTCTAAGGTTCAAAGCAAATCAATGAGGCTTTGAACCACACTTAGCACAACCACACATGGCAATACTTAAACACTTAAAAACAGAGTTTTAACACATAAAACTAAGCCTAAAGGACCACCTAGATGGCATCTAAGAGGCTTGAAATCAAAGGCATGCATTAAGGCCAAAACATGGAGCATTCAACACATGCTTTTAAAGCGTTAAAGAGGCATGCAAGGCAATCAAACAAGCATGCTAAATGGACTGAAATGACATGCCAAATGGTTCCAAACCATCAAAAATGAAGCAAGCAAGGCATGCTACACACTCATGCTCTTAAGGCCAACAAGCCCAATGCAAAGAGGCTATATTAAACATGCTATGGTTGGCTCAAACAACATGAGACAGACCTAAAACATGGAAATATGAGCACAAAAACTTCACAAATGCAAGCCTAAAACATGCTAGAAGCTAAGGCATACAACCTAGGCATGTTAGAGGATCAAAAGGTATTACAAGGCAACTATGCTAAGCATGCATAAGGGACCTAAACCAACTTGGAAACATGTTATATCATGGCAATATAAGCATGAAAAACAAACCAAACATGCTCAACACACACTTAAGCACAAGCTCCCTCAAGAAGCCAAATCTTGTCCTTTTCAAGGACATTAAGGAGAGGGGGTGGTCCTCTCCTTCTTGAGACTCTAAGGCATCATCTTCACCACTGAAATCCCTCAAGATTTTAGTGGTGAAGAGATCCTAACACCAAAGTCTCGGATCTCTCACAAAATGGCACAAAAGTGGCCTTTTCAAGGCCTAAGGGTGGTCAAACCTACCCAAACCACCGAGCACTCTTAATAAACAATAAAGAGGCTTAAAAAATAGAACTTTTATGTGTTATAGACTAAGCACAAAAACTGTTTTAGACCAGGCAAAAATGGAATGCAAGAATGGGGAAAAAGGGGTAGTTTCTTACCCTTGATGATCAACTCCAACAATGGTAACCTTGATGCCTCTTTAAGCTTCAAACCAGCCAAGAACACCAAGAACAAGCCCTTAGCACCTCAGTTCCAAGAGGAAGGTGAAACACTAGGTGTTGGTGAGCAATAGTAAGTCACAAACACCTAGTGTACAAAACAAGAGAGAAAGAGAGAGATAGGATGTGTATCTATCCTAACCCTAAAAACCAGAGCTTGGTCTGTCTAAAATGTCTAAAATTTTGTAACCCTAAGCCAAGAAGAGGAGTGGTCCTCTTATAGGCAAGCAAAGCTTGCAAAGCTTACAAGCTAAGCTAACTAAGAGGGTCATCCCTCCATACACGTGTGTGGAGGGGAACCAAAACTATACAGCTGTCTGAAAATATCTCCAAAAGCAACTGCACAGTGCCCGGCCGGCTAAGGATGCCATTTTGGCAAAACTTAGTGCCGGTCGGCACAAAAGAGTGCCGGTGGCAACACTAACCAGCCGGTGGCCTCTAGCCACAGCCGGTGGTGTGTGGGGATGCCTCACAAGGCATTCCCTGCCCTTCCAAGGCAAAACACAAGTGTTTGGTGCAAAACCAGACACAAAACGGTCGAGTTCGGAGGTCCTGAGGCAAGGCGCGCGAGCCGAGAACTCCGGGAACTCCAAACGAACACAAGCATGGATAATCACCGAGTGTTCCAACGGTGACGTCCAAGTCTTGAGGACGGTCAAAAATGGGGTGTCTACACCGTGGGGAGCATCAGCCCTCTTTGCTAAAAAGAAAGATGGTGCCTTGAGACTGTGTATCGACTACCAGAAGTTGAATTGGGCTACGGTTAAGAATAAGTACCCTATGCCCGTATAGATGATCTGTTTGACCAGTTGAAGGGTTCCCGTTGCTTCTCTAAGATACTAAGATAGTCTTGAGATTGGGTTACCACCAGTTGAGAGTCAGGGAGGAGGATATTCCGAAGACGGCATTCCGTACGCGGTATGGCCATTATGAGTTCTTGGTGATGCCATTTAGGCTTACCAATGCACCGGCAGTCTTTATGGACTTGATGAACCGGATCTTCCGGGAATTCTTAGATCGCTTTGTGGTCGTTTTCGTGGACGACATTCTTATATATTCGCCTTCTGAGGAGGAACATGAGGTACACTTGAGAGTGGTGCTTGACTTGCTTAGAGCCCATAAGCTGTATGCCAAATTTGGGAAGTGTGAGTTCTGGCTAGGAGAGGTCAAATTCTTAGGCCATGTGGTATCCGGGGAAGGGGTGTCTGTTGATACATCCAAGGTTGAGGCAATGCAAGACTGGGCACAACCTGAGAGCGTTTTTGAGATCCGCAATTTTCTAGGATTAGCTGGGTATTACCGCTGGTTTGTGAAAGATTTCTCCAGGCTAGCTTCACCATTGACTAGACTGACTCGGAAGGGAGTCAAATTTGTGTGGAGTGAGACTTGTGAAAAGTCGTTCCAAGAGCTGAAAGTTAGATTGACCACCGCTCCGATCTTGATTATTCCGGAGAGAGAGTTGGGTTATTCGGTTTATTGTGATGCCTCACGAGAGGGTTTGGGTTGTGTGTTGATGCAAGAGGGGAAAGTAGTGGCCTATGGCACACGTTAGTTAAAAATTCACGAGAAGAATTACCCCACACATGACCTAGAGTTAGCAGCAGTGATCTTTGCCTTGAAGATTTGGAGGCATTACCTTTATGGCGAGAGGTTCGAGGTGTTCTCGGATCATAAGAGTTTGAAGTACCTGTTTACACAGAGGGACTTGAATTTGAGGCAGAGGAGGTGGATGGAGTTCATTGAGGACTACGACTTCGAGTTGCACTATGACCCGGGAAAGGCCAATGTTGTGGCCGATGCCCTTAGTAGGAAATCCATTAGTGATGTAACTTGCATAGCCATCTGGGAATGGGAGATGTTGGGTGCACTTGGCGAGTTTGATTTGCTTCTGGGCGAATCCGTTGAGGCTGCGGCCTTGTTTTCTGTTGTCGCACAGCCTACGCCCGTGAGTCGAGTGTTAGAGGCACAGAGAGGTGACCTTGAGGTAGAATCCCTCCGAGAGAAGATCCCCAGTAGGAAGGTTGAGAAGGGTTTGACGGTGTATCCCGACCTGAGTGTGAGATATCGAGACCGTTTGTTTGTGCCGGAATCTTGCCGAGAGGAAGTACTCCGAGAGTTCCAGCATTCACGCCTTGCGGTGCATCCGGGAGGCACTAAGATGTATCGTGATTTGGGTCGCCAGTTTTGGTAGCGGGGTATGAAGAGAGATGTGGCTGTTTTTGTATCGAAGTGCCTTACTTGCCAGCAAGTGAAGGCTGAGCATCAGAGACCAGCAGGTTTGTTGCAACCCTTGCCTATTGCCGAGTGGAAGTGGGAGCATGTCACTATGGACTTCGTTGTAGGTCTTCCGAGGACTCAGCGGGGTAGTGATGCTATTTGGGTGGTTGTAGACCGGTTAACTAAGTCGGCGCACTTTATCCCTATGCGCGTGAGAGATTCGGTAGACCATCTTGCCGACTTATATATTCGAGACATAGTGAGGTTGCACGAGGTCCCAGTGACGATCGTCGAGATAGAGATCCTCGTTTTACTACTAGGTTATGGCAGAGTTTGCAGAGTGCCTTGGGCACTAAGTTGACCTTTAGTATGGCTTATCATCCTCAGACTGACGGGCAGTCCGAGCGTACTATTCAGATCCTTGAGGATATGCTTCGAGGTTGTGTCCTTGACTTTAGTGGGACGTGGGAGAGGCACTTGCCCTTGGTGGAGTTTGCCTACAACAATAGCTTTTAGTCTAGTATCGGTATGGCACCGTTTGAGGCCTTGTATGGCCGACCGTGTAGGTCTCCAGTTTGTTGGGCCGAGGTGGGTGATGCACCTTTGTTAGGTCCGGAGTTGGTTAGGGAGACGACGGAGAAAGTTGAGCTTATCCGTAGGAGGCTTGTTACAGCCCAGGGTCGCCAAAAGAGTTATGCCGACCGTAAGAGGAGGCCTTTGGCGTTTGAGGTAGGTGATCATGTTTTCTTGAAAATATCGCCTAGACGACGTTTGATGAGGTTCGGGAAGAGTGGGAAGTTATTCCCTCGGTTTATCGATCCCTTTGAGATCCTTGAGAGGATTGGGGAGGTTACTTATCGTTTGGCTTTGCCACCGCAGTTGTCCGGAGTGCATGACGTGTTTCATGTGAGTATGCTTCGGAAGTATGAGTCGGATCCGTCCCATGTGTTAGATTGGACCGACTTAGAGATAGATGAGGATGCCTCGTATGAAGAGAGACCGGTTCGGGTCTTGGATAGGCAGGATCAAGTCCTGCGTGGCAAGACCATTCCCTTGGTAAAGGTTTTGTGGAAACATCACGGAGTGGAGGAAGCCACTTGGAAACGTGAGTTGGAGGTCCGCGAGAAATATCCGGACTTGTTTGTTGATGTGTAACCATGCACTGGTAATTTTGTAATATTAATGAACTTGAAGAACATTATATGTGTCTTAAGTTGTAAAACATTGTAAATGCTTTGGTAAATGGAAGCTATGTTAACATTGTGTATGTTAAGTATATTGTGAAAATGCAAGCATGATATTAATGTTGCATGTGTTATGGAATTGTGGAAAATGTGATGAAATTGTCAAATTTCAAAGGAAAGCATGTTGATGATACATATTGAGTTATGTGGTGAATTGCCTCTTGAATGGAGATGGAATGACCGGTTATGGGTCGGGTTGTTAAACTTCACATTGTAATAATGTTGGGAATTGGGAAAATCTTATTTTTGAAAAACTTGTATTTAATTTCGGGGACGAAATTCTTTAAGGGGGGAAGGTTATAGCGATCCCAGTTTTCCCTTTTTGTATCTGTTGTATTCCGGACTTTGGTTCCGTGGAGTTGGTAGTTGTATCTATCTTATTGTCGTCCTTTGATTCCATTTGTTTGAATTTTAGGATGTGTTGGGTATGTTTTGAACAGATGGGTTGAGCCTTGGTCTAACATCTTGTTGCCAGGTTTTTGGTCGTTCCGCTCGAGCGGGTCTTAGGGCACTCGAGCGGAGATTGCACACTCCCAGTATTTTCGTGCTCTGCAAAACTTTTGCAGGGGTGATTTCTACGCTCGAGCGGATTTCCTACGCTTGAGCGGATCACGCTCGAGCGGGCTTGTTGGCGCTCGAGCGGGTAGTACTTTCTTGGTGTAAGTTCTGGGAGGGGGAAATCTATGCTCGAGCGGACTGGTTTTCGCGCTCGAGCGGATGTACTTTATTCTTATGTCTCGGCGCTCGAGCGGGCCTTCTTGCGCTCGAGCGGACCTAGTTTTTTGTTCTTGACGCTTGAGCTTTGTGTTTTCTGCTCGAGCGGGAATGTCGTATAACAGAGGGCAGCTGGGCATTTTTGAATCATTTTCTACACTTCCTCTCTCTCTCTCTTACTTTCCCAAAAACGTTTTTGAGAGCCTCTCTCTCTAGAAACTCCCTTCTCTCTAGGGTTTGATCTAGTTAGAGTGCTTCCCTTCTCTTTGGCCTTTGTAAAAGTTGTGTTGATCGTCGAGGGCTTCGTTTTAATCCGTGGATCTTGGAGTTTGGAGCATTTTGGTTTTCTTCATCTTCTTCCCTTGGGCTCCGAATTTGAGGTAGGGATTCTTACTCACTCTTATAGGTTTTAACCTAGATTTTGAGCTTGTTGTTTAAATAGTTTGATTTTGGGATCTAGGGTTTCAAAATGTTGAAAGAGGGTTTTGTTATTTTGATTCTAAAATATGTATTTTGGGTTTCAAAATAATGATATTGTTGTTGGTTGTTGAAATATAGACCATTGGGTCAATATTGAGAAATGGGGTAGAAAACCCTAATTTGTGCTATAAACTAATTGGTATAATTAATTTGGGAAAATGGTTGTTATTTGGAATTGAGTTGGAAATAATGAAATTGGCTCATTATATTGTAAAATGGTGGAGTTTGATTTATTAATCGCTCACTTTTGAAAACATTGATATTTTATCTGTTTAGAAATAATTGCTTTGGGCTACCGGTGGTGGGTAGTTGTGATTGTTGTAGACAATGCATGATGATTAGGCAAACTAAAACTAATCAATTAGATGTGTCATAGAGTATGACAGTTGATAGAATACATTAACGTTATGTATTGATTGGTTGTGTATATGACCTATGTGTATATATGTTGTGTTGTGTGGGAGAAGATAGGGGATGTACTCCACGGTTTAGGGGAAGATAGGGGATGGACCTCTAAACCGGATGTTGTTTGGGAGGAGATAGGGGATGGACTCCACTGATACAGCTCATATGCTTGTCAGTTAATGTGTGATACAACTCATATGCTTATCTATGGAAGTGTTGATATAGCTTATATACTTATCTATGGAAGTGTTGATATAGCTTATATGCTTATCTGTTGAGATGTTGATATAGCTAATATGCTTATCTATTGTGAAATGGGAAATGTTTAATATGAGTAACTACCTCATGTAAGTTGTTGGCCAGGTTCTGAGCCGTTGTTGTGAATTGGGAATTTAATAAAAATGGAAAATGAAATGAAACATGGACATAGTAGTCATGTAAAGGAAATGTGTTATGAATTGATTTATGGGAATTAAACATTTATTAATCGATGTGCCTCTTCCAACCCCGTCTTCACCTCGGAAATGTGTTATGAATTGATTTGTGGGAATTAAACACCTCTATGTGCCTCTTCCAACCCCGTCTTCACCTCGGAATTGTCTTTACGATGAGCCACTCCAGAATCCACCGAAGCTTTAGGCTCGAATTCTTCAGAATCCACCGAAGAACAACTCTCTTTCTCTTGTGTATAACAAACAAAACCTTTGATGTACTCTCTTTAAACCATGAGTTGCATACTCAATAAAACATCAAAGAAAACTAACAAAATATCCCCAGATATAAACCTTAAGAACCAAAAAGAAGATCTGGAGGAATTCAGGAGTAGTCTAGTTTTGGGAGAAAACCAACTACTTATAGAAAACCAAAAGTAATCCAAGATTTGGAAGAAAACCCAATCCTTATTGAAATCCGGAAAACTGTGTTCGCGCGGTCCGCTCGAGCGTGGGAATGCCCGCTCCAGCGGAGACTTCAAATTCCGTGATTTCATGCAGGCTCCACGCTCGAGCGTCGGTTTCCACGCTCGAGCGTCGAATCACACCATCCGGTATTTTTTCAGGCATAGTAGAGATACTGTGAGCTTGTAAACCCCGCTCGAGCGCCCCTTTCCCCGCTCGAGCGGGAAGGCCAAAACTGGAAAAACTGGAAAAGTATAACATGATCAGACATGCAACTTTGAATGCATTTTTGCATTTTGCTTCGGGCCGCGAGCTGACCGGGCAGCTCAATCCCCGTCATAATCAGCGAAGTGACAATCTTGAAAGCATTAATATCACAAACTTCTCTGCAAGGCTCGATTCGGGTTGGATTCGCATCTAATAAACTCATAGCCTTACTGAAATAAAAGTGCGAAAACAAATACAACTGAAAGGAGTTTTGTCAAACAGGGTTGCCAAAAATAAAAACCTAACAAAAACCTTTAATTCTATCATTGAGAGAGCCAAATACATATCATATTTGACTATTTGATTGGTAGTAAATAAGTAAACTCCAAAACTCCCAAATTAAACCAAAACAACATGCCATAAATAAAAGGACTAATTGGTTTAGAAGAAAACATCACAAACTAAATGAAGCAACATTTACTGAAATATAATTTTTGAATAATTTTTCCAAATAAGAATATATAAAAAAAATAAAAAATTAATTTTTAAAAAATTGAATTCCAATACTTATTTTAAGGGTGTTTCCCAATTAAAGCTTAACGCATAATAATAAGCCAAACTCACTACTAGCCCTTGGATTGATTCCCCCAAGCACTTAATTTTTTTATTTTTTATTTTTTTTGTAATTAAAATCAAGAATAAGATTAATCATAAATGATACAAATAAACCTCAACCTATATGACTTATTTCATTTTGGCATTTTAATATTTAATTTGTATCAATTACATCCTTAAATTTCATTCATTAATTCAATTTAGTCTCTTACTCCAACTCTCGTCTAAGTAAAATATATGAAAAATACTTACATCAGTCTCACATCAAACATTTGAAAGGCATTAAAAAGAATTTATCACATTTTCTACTTAAATTAACCGTGAGATACATTAAAAATATATTATTTACAAAACAAACACCATCAAAACCTTTAATTCTATTATTGAGAGAGCCAAATACATATCATATTTGACAATTTGATTGGTAGTAAATAAGTAAACTCCAAAACTCCCAAATCAAACCAAAACAACATACCATAAATAAGAAATTAATTTAAAAAAAAATTAAATTCTAATATTTATTGGAAGCACGGCGCATAACCATCGGAGAGCTATATGCATTCTCTCCTCGTTCACAAAGCTCTCTGTCTAAGAGATGAGGGATGCTACTGCGCAGCTTTACGGTGCCATTTTGGACCAACAAAACTTTGATTTACTTCTTGGCTGCATTATTAAATAAAATAAAATAAAATAAAATAAAATAAAATAAAAAATTGTCCCTTTGTTTTTTATTTTTAAATAATATTTCTAAGAAATTCTTTTACATTTTCACTTTTATATGTTACACTTTTTTTAATAAATATAATATAAAATTTTGCCGAAGTTATGATAATTTATAATTTAGAAATAAAATTAGTATTTTGTAATAATGTTATATATATTTTAATAATATTTTTTAAACAATAAAATATGTATAATTACTACAAAATACGTAAGATGCTTATACACCATTTGAAGAGTGTGGGATTCCCTTTCTATAAAATTTCAATTTCTTATATAATTTTATTTAGTTGAATAAGAAAGTACGTAAAATAGAATTTTATGCTCAATATAATTCTTTTGCTTTCTATTTGAATGAGTCATTTAATATATATAAAAAAATATAGTATCTAATTTATTAAAATTCATATTTCACATATTTTTTACACCTTTTACATACTTTAATATAATTTTTATGTACATACCAATATTAACCACTGCCCAAATGGCCCATGGTAAATATGGATGAAATTTCTCATAAAATTTAGCCCTTGTTTGGGAAGTGATTTTTTATTTTTATTTTTTGACTAAAATATGAATCTGTGACTTTTTAAAATATTTTTAATTTTTTTGACTTTTTAAAGAAAATAGTCACTTGCTAACTCAATTCCATTTCTAAATTTCAAAAACAAAAATGCTATGAACCTACCCTTATCAATCCATAATTTACCCTGAATGTGTTTGTATGGTGGAGATTAAATTGATGAAGTGTGGGGTTCATGAGTAAAATGAATTTGAACCAATAATTCATTTTTTTGAGTAAATTCTAGATTGATAAGGGTGAGTTTGTTATTATTGTTTCAAAAATCAAAATCTATTTATCTTTTATTAAAAAAATGAAAGCAATCCTAAAGACCTTTGTTAGTATTGAAAAATTGTATAAAAAATGTGTTAAAGTGAAAATGTAAAGGAATTTCTTAGAAATACTATTTTTTTTTAAAAAGGACAATTTTTATTTTTTTTTAATTTTTTTTTAATAATGCAGCCAAGAAGTAAATCAAAGCTTTGTTGGCCCAAAACGGCATCTTATCCCTTATTGGTGTGTCCAACAAGTCAATGGTAAATAAGTAAATTTCAAAATTCCTAAATTAAACCAAAACAACATACCATAAATAAAAGGACTAATTGGTTTAGAAGAAAACATTCAAAACTAAATGAAGCAACATTTTCTGAAATGGAAATTTTTAATAAAAAAATTCCAAATAAGAATATATAAAAAATAAAAAATTAATTTAAAAAAAATTGAATTCTAATATTTATTGGAAGCACAGTGCATAACCATGTATGCATTCTCTCCTCGTTCATAGAGCTCTCTGTCTAATTATTGCGTGTCCAACAAGCCAGTCAAACTCGTTTCAGTCCCTAAGCCCACCCCAACTCTCTCTTTCTCTCAAATGGAAAAATCCCACCACCCCCAATGTATTCGAATTGGTCAATTTTTTACTTTTTATTTTTTGTTTTTTTTTTCCCTCCTATTCATCACTAACATGTGTCTGTGGAGATTGTGGTTGTAGGGTTCCTTTATCATTTCTGCTCTCGAACTCACACCAATGATGCTCTTTTCAAACCTTAACAATGGTAAACCAAATGTCGACCTTCACTCCTTCAACAATGGTGACACCAACGATGCTCACGAAAGCCACTGTCTCAGCGAAGAAATCAAAAGCACATGTTCCACAACCTACATCTCCGCACCTTCAAGCCCTGGCCGTGGTTGCCCCACCGTCGGCTACTTTTCTAGTGCTCCTACAAGTCCTATGCACTATGTGTTATCCACCGCTCCTAGGTTTGATTCTTTCTTGTCAACTAAGTTTGGCTCGTTCGAGTTCGAATTTTCTTCTGGGTTCTCACTGAGCGGTTCAATAGGGTAATGGATCGATGAGTTTGGCCGAAGAGTTATTCTTGAACGGTTAGATCCGGCCGATGTCACCACTACGAACAGCACAGTTCTAATGGCATTAACACGAAGAAAATGAGGCCTCTCATCATCATCATCATCATCACATTCTGGAGTTAAAAGATTCTAAGAACAAAGAAGCTGAAACTCCGTCCATCGAGACAACATCGTCAGGCTCTGCTTCGTCTTCAAGGTCTTCATCATTTGGAAGGAACTCAAAGAAGTGGATATTCTTCAAGGATCTATTGTACAGAAGCAAAAGCGAAAGTAGAGGCAACAAAAAGAAGTTCTGGTCATCAATCGCGTTCACTTGCTCATCATTTTCAAGGGACGAGAAGGAAAAGAATCGCAAGGAAACGCAAACGCAAAAGTAAAAGCAAAAGCAAAAGTGAAACTGTAACACTTTGTACTTTTGGGTTTAAAATTGATATGAGGTGTAATTGAATGTTGTTAAGGATTGATAGGTATATATATATTGTTACTGTCATGCCTTGTTATTAGATTGGGGTTTGTTGCTATGTTTTGTTATGGTTTTGAGAACGGATGCAATTTTGGGGACGAAATTCTCTAAGGGGGAGAGATTGTGATAGTCTGTCCAAGTGACCACTCGAGCGCAAGAAGTGGCGCTTGAGCGTAGAATTGTTGCTCCTAGTATCTCGCGTGTTTGCAAGCGGGCCACTCGAGCGCAGAAAGTGCCGCTTGAGCGTAAAAAGTGAGATTGCCCTTGACATTTTTATTAGTGTATTTGGAGTCTCCTTGTTTTATTTTGGGACATTGATCGAAGTGGTAACATGATGGTAAAGTGAGATTGGACCAAAAACTTTAATTCGAATAATCTTCCTACGAACAGCTGCCACTTTTTTGCCCTTTTCTTTTTCCACACTTTGAATTTGGGTGTGAGGCTAGAACCATTGGAAAGCTTGTTTCCGGGGCTTCGATTTGGACACAAGAACGACCTAAAACGGAGTCCAAATTGGAGAGTTACCCGTTTGAAGTTTTAGTATCTGTGCTTGAAGCAGGTACGCTCAAGCGGGAAAAGCGACACTCGAGCGGACTGTGCGAATTCAGTAACTTAAAAAGTGATTTTCTAGATCATTCTCTCCACTTTTCTTTTCTCTCTTCCTTTCTCTCATCCTAAGTCCGAAAAACCCTAGATTTTTTACCCAAATGCCTTCTATTTCTCAAAGATTTGGCTAAGATCTCTTACCAAAAAGTGAAGGATACATGAAGCTCAACATTTTCAACCGATTGGATTTTGGATTTTTGAAAGGATGCTCTTGATCTAGCTTCTTTGCTTGGTCCTTGAGGTAGGGGTTTCTAGTTCTTCTTCGTTACTCTCATTTATAGATAGATTTGTGATATTCTCTTTATATAAACGTAAAATTTATAATTTTGAGCATGTTGTGGTAAATCATGAGATTTGGGGGTTTACGATTTGAAATATTGGAGTTTAAATTGTTGGGTTATGATTATGAGCTTATGAAATTGGGTGTATAATTAATAAAAGAGTTGGAATAAAAAGTGTTTGGGTGAAAAGCTTAATTTCTCTTAAAACCCTAGTTTGGATCATGAAGATAGATACAGGTTTTGCTTAAATTGAAAGTGGTATTATGAAATTAGGGTGTTAAATTGTACGTATACAAGTTTAATTTCATTTTGGAAGTGGTTGGAAATTTATGTAAAAGTTGCGATTGAACTCTTATTGTTAATCTTTTAATTATGTTATTATATGCAACTAAATTTCGGTAAATAAATTGTTAATGGTAGGGATCTTTTTACACTTTTATATGAAATTTAGCTTAGTTATTGTCCTTTGTGTAACAATGGTGGGATTTGGAAAAGTTTTAAACAAACCTAGGGTTTGGAGCATATAGTACAAAGAGGGGTTTTGGGTGTAGATGAAATTGATGTTTGTGGGGTTTGAAAATGATGATGAACTATGTCTAATTTGATGATTTTGTCACTTGAGTAATATTTGGGAAAATGGGGGGAATTGCCCTAATTGGGTCAAACTACTATTTTGTACAAAAATTGGATTTGGCATGGGAAATGTGAAATTAAGGGGGTACTGATATAAATGGTAGAATTGGTTATGTGTTAACTTATTCTTTTGGAAGTTTTGAATAAACTATATATTGAGATTGAATATCTGATTAGAGATAACTATATTGGGCTATTGGTGGAGGATAGCTTTGATTGTTGTAGAAATTGCATGTGAATTAAGCAAATTGAAAGTAAATCTTTGATGGTTGTCATTAAATATGACCGTGGTTGTATACATTGTATATGTATGTTTGTTTGGAAGTGGAAAGGGGATGTGTTTCATATTTGATTATCTTTTAAATGCATTGCATATGTATGGACATTGTTTGGGAGGAGAAAGGGGTTGGACTCCACTATAATTAAGTTGGCCAGAGTATCCTGGGTGAAAGTCCCAAAATTATACATGGGTGCTTAGCCCACGGACGAAATATCCGTAAAATGGAAATTGTAGTGCTTGTATAGTCTATGTTTATATGGGTCCCGTTTGACGGTTGTCCGCGAATGAAATATCCGTGAAATGGAACTTTGAAGTGTTTATGCATATATGTTGTATAAATTGAAAATAATTGAGTTGTAGTCTCGGTTCGGTTGTTGTGAACAATGAAATTGACTCATGAATTGAGAAGAATAAATGAACTGAAGGAAAATGGATTAAGAATTGAAATTGGCATCATGTGGGTAACTGGATTAGGGGCTAGTGATGATGAACTCAATGGATTGCTTGTGACAAAAGGGAAGATTATGAGCTTTGTTTTGTAAGTAATTGGAAAATTGAATTAAGAAGGGTTTGTGATTCTTGTGTTATGTTTGAACTCTAATCCTTTGGATTTTGATGTTATGGAGTATGGTAATTGGAAATGGAAATGAAATATGTAATATTAGAATGGAAATGAAATGTGGAATATTAAAATGGAAACGAAATGAAGAATAATTTGGAATCGGGTTAATAAATTTAAGATGATGTTCTTCTTTAAGTATACTTGTTTTCAAAGAGAATTTATGGCTTCCTAATGATAAGAGATTACATTTATGGCAGTGAGTTTTCTTAAAGGTACAAGTGAAATTTTAAGAAAAGATACTTTTCGTATAATATTTTGAAGTTACAAAATGTCACCGTACTATATGGTATCACTCTGCATGCATGATCATTTCTATCTATGTGTTAGTTATTGTTGTAGAACTATGAGATTCCTACTGGGCATTAGTGCTCACCCCTCGTTGTTTTATTTTTTTTCAGGAAGAGAATTTCGGATTCATTAGTTGAAGAGTATGGATTCCAGGTACCTTTTATGTATAATTTTATTATAGATGTTAAAGGAATGAAAAATGTATCTTGTGGTTTGTAATTATTCATTTGTAGCTTCGCAACAGAAGCATGGCATGTATTATTACATTGTTGTCTTCAATGAGAGAGAGAACATGTATTATTATGTTTCTATCACCTAAGGGTAATAGATATATATAAAAAAAAAATGGACTTAAATTATAGGCTTTGGTGATGTTTCTGATTAATTAAAATGTTAGGGCATGACAGAAGCAAACAAGTTCTCCTAAAAAAATCGATCACCGGAAAACCAACGAACGGAGTCGAAAAGCGTAGGGTTCCGCCGTCGACTCACGAGTTGCATTACATTGTGAATAGAGCACAGGCGAAGGAGATGAAGTAGAAGACCTTCTTGCCCTACCGGCAAGGACTGCTCGGATGTCTAGGGATTAGCGTTTGTGTTTTCGAGTAATTTTATTTGTTACTATACTCTAGGTTGTAATTTAAGCTCCTGTATAGTAGAGACAGAAGCCTTTGTTCCAATCACCATTGATGATTTTGCTTCTTTAGCTATGAAGATATTATTAGGTTCTTAATCTTTCCAAATTACCTCAGAGTCTCTCTCTTTAGTTAAAGTTATGTAATATTTTATTATAAAGTAAATTATTAAATTAAGTTTATATAAGATTGCTATTCATCCTAAAAGTACTCCAATTTGTGTGTGTAGCTTTATTCTTTTGAAAAATTACACTGCACCGTTGAGGTTTTAATTCCCATTACAGTTTTTCCCGTTCTGTTATGTAACCTAACGGTTCTAAATGACGCTAGACAAAAAACAAGAGGAAGCACACATGAAATTCAAAGTTGAGCTCACGAACTCCTAGGTCAGTGGGTAGTTGCAGCACAAGCTCATCAATAGAGTTACACAGTCTAATTGAGGGTGGTAATGTAATCTAAACTGGTGGACTCAAATAATGAAGACTTTTGGATGATTTGGTAATGTAATTAGTACAGTAAATTAAAGTTTCTATGAATGCTCTGTTTCACGATGGGACACCAATGACACTGAATAAACCAATCACTAGTGGTTTTTTCATAGGTAAAAGTGTTTGATAATTTGTCTGCAAGTATTGATGGGTGAGAGATGGTGGCTGTGATGATAGGGTGGTGGATTGTGACAGTTGATAATTGTTGGTTGGCTGATGGTGGGTGGTGAAATGTAGCAACAATGGTTAACATGGTTGGGTTGGCATAGGGAGAGAAGAGGGTAATATGGTACTTTCATAAATCTATTGAAAGGACATTAAGGTCGTTTTATATTTTTTGTTACTTTCGTTAAGAGATATGGGGGTGCAATGTAACTTCCAAAATGATGGAGGTATTTGTTTTAAGAGCGAACCTCAAGGGAGTGTCGATGTAATTTACCCTTGAAATTACTTGTCACTTGTTAAAATTTTTATTTGAAATTACTTGATAGAAAATGTTACATTTAAATTTTTTTAAAATTTTATAACCCTAAGACACAAGTGAGCGGTTTCATTTGTATTTATGAATGTGAACCCATTGCCCTTACTTGAAAAGAGGTAAGAAATAAGATTATGTCTAGGATTGCTTTTACTTGACAAGTGTAATTTGTCATGCTCTTTCGAAAATTTTCTTTCATTGCAAGTGCTTTGCCAAGGACCAAAGTTTCCAACTCTGTAAAACCCAATACAATGTGACTTTGGCGAGTGGTGGTAGGGACATTGTAGCATACAAGACCTTGCCTCTAAGAGTATTAGAAACCTCATCTTCAAAGCAATCTGATGATGAAGGATTAATCTCACCACATGAGTGCCATTTTCATTTCAACTTTCCAAATTCTAAAACCAAATCTCAACCCTTCCTTCCATATCATGCTAGTACAAACAAACAAGGTAAAAATCATCTAACAATGTCCGAGTCATCAAGCAAAAACAAGACCTTAAGCGATGATCATAATATCTCATCCGCCGGATTTTCTGAGGTCAATCTTGTGATAAGAATGCCACTGCAACTGAGCTGGGAAATGGTGAAAGAAATAACAGGTGGATTCACAAGAATGACGTGTTTTGAAGGGAATGAGAATTTTAAGACATATTGTGGGTATTTGAGTGACCATCACTCCCAAGTTTTGGTAAGAAGATTCATTAGGCAGTTGGATTGTGTTCTTAAAGCAGAAAAGAAAGCAGCTTTGTCTATGCATCATAAGAATATATTGGGGTTGAGTGGTTACTACAAGGGCAAAAATGGTACAGTTCTTGTGTACCCTTTTACCCGAAGATGGACACTGGACAGATTTCTCCATGGTAAGTTTGTTGATGACTTGGTTCATCTTTTTATGAATATCATATCAAACGATCTTAACAAATTATTATATCAACTTTGCTACGTGCGTAGAATTAATGCACAGAAGTCACTCATGTCTGTTTTCTATGCGCTAATTTTGTGCACATATCCTTGTCTATGTTCTATGCATCCTTGTCTCGTTTCTGTGCACGTTCTCCTATGAATCTGTTCTGTGAACTAATTTTGTACATGTACTATTATTGTCCCTGCTCTGTGCACCAATTATGTGAACCTAGTTTTGTTCAATAGTCCATTCACATATGCACAAAATTGGTGCACAAAATAGAGACAATGATGTCGATGCACAGAATAGAGAATGCGTGAGCCCCACATACCCTGGTCTTTGTTTGCACTAATTTTGTGCATATACCCTTATTTCTTGTGCAGTAGTCCGTGCACCAATTATGTGCACCTAGGCTTGTTGTTCTCATATTAAGTTGTATTCGTTTCGTAATCAAAGCATTCTAGCATGAAAGAAAAGCATTCTCTGTTGATTTCTGTCTAGAGATCATCGATGATGTGTACTTAATGATCTTTTCTTGAACAGACTCAAAGGGAAAACAATGGACCAAAATGACATTTCAAGAGAAAATAAAGATAGCAATAGGAATCGGTGAAGGTGTTCGCTACATGCATGAAGAATGTCCTTGAGGCCCCATTGTTCATGGTGACTTAAGGCCGTGCAACATTTTTCTGAATTTTGACTTAGAGCCACAAGTAAAAATTGTTAAAATTTGAAACACCAAGTGCAAAAAATAGAGAAAAATAAAAACATAAGAGAACTATCATGGGTACAATTGTTTATTAGTTCAAAATCCAAGGCCTCTCACAATCTCATTTCATTTGTTTTCTTCTTTTTCTCAATTTGTGTGTGTGTGTGGGGGGGGGGGGTGGGTTTGTAATAGATCACTGGCTTTGGTAATGCTACATGGCTGCATCTAAAACAAGGGTTACCAATTTCTAGTAACAGGTTTGCATTTATACCAATTCTAGTAAATTTTTGAAATTTCATTTGACATAGCACCGAGTAAAAGAACAAAAAAACAATAATAATGCTGAGTTTCTAATGTGAAATTTCACTGTATGTTAAAAAGGTTCTAGCACATAGATCCTGCAAACCTTGAATCATTGGCTTTACTAAAATCCAATATCATTCACTTTGGAATTCTGCTCTTAAGGCTCTTTTGCATAAGATCTACTCCAAGGGATGACAAGATTTTTGTAGATTGGGTTAGTCGACAATTTTTTTTTATTTTTTTATTTAATTATAGTTCTCATTTCTATACTGCAATTAAAAGTTTGTTCTCAAAATACTTACTATTATCGCAGGCTCGACCATTGTTGCTACAAAGAGCATTTCATAAGTTGTTGGACGAAGACATGGAAGACCTGGATGTGTATGGAATATTTAGGGTGATGTGTGTTGCAACTCAGTGCATAAATACTAAGCCTATTTCATGACCTAGTATGAGCCAGGTGATGCAGCATAGATAAAAAAAAATATTTAGTACTATTTAGGGCAACAAACGAGTTGAATGGTTCATTAGCAGTTCAAACTCGGCTCGTTTTAGATCAGCTCATTGCAAAATATACAAGCTTAAGCTAAAATTTTAAACTCAATTATTTAGTAATCGAGTCAAGCTTAAGTAGGCTTGAATACCCTAAAACTCAACTCGTTTGTAGCTCTACTACTCCTACTAGCCCTTTCTAGTTTCATTATGGCTTACTATATCAGTTTCATGTACTTGCAGATAATTTCAGTTCTCAAGGGAGAAACTTCATGTGCTATGCAATTATCCCCTTCATCAAAAGGCAGCCCAAATATGGACTGTAGTGGGTCATCAATCGGTAAACTTGTGTGCAATTTAACCTCAGAGTTGTCACTTTCAGAATAGCTTAGGTGGTACCCAAAAAAAATGTGCAGAAAAAAAAAATTAAAAAGAAGGAAATGTAGATGTATAGAAAGAGAGAATATCTTTGGGATCTCTCCTAATTCTTTTTTTAATTGGCTAGCCAGATATTTGCTTTCTTTGAAACAGTACTGGTTAGACAATTTTCTATGGCAATAAAGTACTATGTTTGTTGTCAAGTCAGGAAAATCTTCATATCATCATCTTGTTCTCCTCTTCTTCTTCGTCATGAATATATATAAATACTAGTTGTGCTTCATATTCGGAAAAATTACTCAAAATTTAAATATTTGAAAACGATTTATTTTATATATGATTCACAATATGCTAACTTTAAATCTACACTCTATACTTCACTTTTATAGTGAAATTATGATTGAGTTTTCATGCTACCTAGAATTATTGTATGAGCACTGCACATGAAAGATGAAGTCTGGCTTGACATGGTATACTATTACAATTTTAAATTAGCTTTTTGTGTTCTATGTGTATGTGTTATGATGGAACCAGAAATTAAGAAACAATAAACAACCAAACGAAAATAGGAGCATTCAAAGGATCTGTGTGGTTAATCTTAAAATCTTGAAACAACCCAATATACTTAAGATTCAAACGTTATCGAACTTGGTTAAAATAGATCCAAATACAAATACAGAGTTAGATCTATGTTTTGTCACATCATGCAAGTTGAGGACGAGTTATAAGCACAATAGGAGCATCTTCAACCGATACTTCAAATCCTACTTGACACTTTAAAAGGCAAAAATTGAGACTTCAACAAGCTCCAACCGAATAGCCAAATGTTTCGTGAATCTGACATGGCTAAAGTACAAATATAATAAAACAATAAAATTAGTATATTGTGTGGAGTGTTTGTTTTTAGAGATGTCAAATTTGCATATGTCAATTTACCATCTAAAAAAAAAATTGCCATATCAAATTTTGAAGATTTAGGGGGAGATGCTCTAAAGGATTGAATTGGAAACAGTCGAAATATAATGAAGGAAATTATTTTCGCATTCGTTATATGGTATCCTTACTTGGCTCATTTTATGTATATGTAGGCCATTTTAAGTTGCAAATTCTATCTAAAAATGATATGGATACAATGGCTTGCACATTTAAGCACTCCATTAAATTAAAGCCAATTTTGACCCTGTTATGGATACAATGGTTTGACACATTTAGATTGTGTTTGAATTAAAAATTTGAGTACAAATATGTGAAGAAAAAGATAAAAATAAGAAGAAAAGTTAATGAAATAGTAGTTAACTTTTCTATTCCCCCTATATTCAAATATCTTGATCTAAACACAATCTTAGAGCACTCCAAATTTAAATCAATCTTGGACCCTGTTATTTCTCTTCTAACAAGTGCATACAAATCAAATGCAGAGAGAGCGTAGTGATTTTGAGAACCACTTCCATGACTGGATAGAAACAATGGAAACCTCCTAACAATGGTTGCATATAGGCATGTATTGAATTGTTCTGTTTCAATCTTAAACCCCAATAAAGGTTAGTGCTCTTAACAATCCAAAACACTAATATCAGTAAGAAGTACACAAGAATAATAAATTACATGCATATATAAAATTAAAAAAATAATAATAATAATAATAAAAAACACACACACACACTCACACAAAATTTATGTAAAATTTATGATAAAAAAATATTACAAGAGATACAGTAGAGATAATCATCTCCCCTAAAGATAATTAACTGATAATGACAGAAATACAAAAAATACTATCACAACCAAAGTTTGATATATATGTGTTTCCAGTACGGGCCTTGGGTTAAGGCCACTGAGGCTTGTGCCTTAGGCCCCAAAAATTTGGCCCAAAATAGGGATCCTAAATTTAGTAATGTATTATAGTATATTATAAATTTAAATTTGCCCAAATTATTTTTGTTGTTTTAGGGCCAATTCAAAAAGCCCAAAAATATTTTGTTGGATCATATTTATTTATAAGTATGATTTGGCTCAATTAAAATTAAAATATCTACAAAAAGTGTTGATGGTCAAGGGAGAAGAATAATACATACAAGCTCTCAATCTCTCTCTCTCTCACAAAGTGACAAAGGAAAGGAAGCATAACAACCATAAGTAGAGCAATGAGCAACGGCAGAAATTGATTGGAAATTGATTGAAAATAATAAATTAAAAATTATGGCCTTATAAATTAAAATTTTTTAGTGTTGTTAAATTATAAATTACAAATTTAAAATTATGTATTAAATAAAAATTATAAATTACAAGGATAAAATAGTCTTTTGAACATTTATCCTTGTCCAGTCCGTCCAACCAAATATTAGATTCACTAAAAATAATTCAATACAGACATCTAATCTCATGATAGGATACAAATTCAGTCCAACTAAATAGTCCTGGGACAATGTATTCCAAGACTAATAGTCCGATGGATTATAATCTCCCTTATGCAGTTTGTCCAAACAAACACACCCTTAGAGTTATGTTAGAACCCCAAATATTCTACCAAACCTCGATGTGGGACCACACACATGTGGATTTGTGTGAGTCCTATCTCATGTAAGAAGTTTTGTAGAATATTTGATAAAATATTTGAGATACATAATATTTCTCATTTAGAGTTATGTTAGGGATCCCAAATATTCTACCAAACCTCTCACATGATGGGGTTAATTACTCGTACTTAATGCATTCTTTGTTAACAAAACCCTATATATATATTACAAAAAAAATTATATTTTTATTGATGTATCGTCACCTAATTAGTTTACTACGATGTAATTGATTTTATATTGATTTTATATTGATCGAGGAAAGTAAAATAAAGTACTGAAAACTTGAGTTGGATTTTATTAATTTATTTTATTGGCTATGTTATTGAATTGAATTTTATTTAATTAGTATTGATTGTATTAAAGTTTGCGTTGAATTTTATTATACTATTTTTAGTTGTTGGTTTGTATTAATAATATTTTATAATTTTATTTGTATTATGTTTAAATGTTATTAGATATTTCTTTATTTTAAATTATTTATTATTGATTAATTTACTTATTTTTAGTACAGTAAAATTGTAGTTTCAACTCAAACCAATCCAAACTATGTTGGCTTGAGTTGATTTGATTTGGTATTAGAATCAAATTTTGAAGGGTTTATTAAATTTCTATTCCTAAACTATCGTCAAATTATCTATTTATTCAATAAACTATCGATTGAGTATATTAAATTCCTAAAATATAAATTAAAATTATTTAATCTTTAAACTATTTATTGAATTTATTAAGTTCCTAAAATATTTAATTAAGACATATTTAATCCCTGCAAATATTACAAAACTAAAATATATGTCCATAAATATTATAAATTAATAAAAGACTCTACTTAATTAAGATTTTATTTAAAAAATATGAAAATTTTATTTTGTCAATTTTTTATTTCATTGTGTGCTTAAATTAGTATTAGAGTATGGTTACTCAATCTTAGTATCTTACCAATAAAATTATATGAGTATTAGTAGGTGACTCGTACGATACATGAGAATTTAGTGGTGTGTATTGAGCAGATTTTATATTTATCAAATTATTAAAAGTGTGCCTTAAGTAATGATATGCCTTGAAATGAAATGTGATGTGTAAATAGAGGTACCGGGATCTTATGGGTCGAAAACTTTAGAACAAGACTTATAGTAGCATGAGTCTCGCAAACGGTAAACATGTTTTTTTTTGAAATATTTTATTATTATTTTTTTTGAACCATAAACACATATTTCAAAATCGTATTTTTGAAACCTGCTGTACCGTATGAGCATGTTTGATTGGATAGATTAGAGTACGGGATTGAGATTATTAATCCGTGGGCCCAATTATCTTATGTTTGCTTTAACATTTTGGTTTAGGAATGGATAATTAATCCAACAAATTTGTAGGATTATTAGTAATGGGATAGGAGTGAGATTATTAATCCAATGGATAATTTATCCTATTAATCCAATTAGATAAATATTACACTAATTTGATAAAATTATTAATACCTCACTATTAATCTTTTGAATCAAACATAGCCTATTGTAATAAGCCCGCGAGGGACCTCGCTACAGTTCGGACTCGATTTGTGCCACGGTTCTAAATCTCGAACCAAAGAGTCCAAATCCGGCAAATCGTTTTTGAAAACAGATTTTGGAAGAAGTGCCAAACATGGACTGCTTTGCCAGATACAGAGTCGCCACCTAAATATTTTTTAAATGGGAAATTTAGGAAACCCTAACTCGGTGCCAAAGGCCACGTGTCCGTCATCACCAAAGTTGGCTCGGGAACTTGGGTACGATTAGGGAAGGTCACATCGTGAGCACCCCCGCTCGCCCGGTCAAAGACCGGCCTCTACTAACCATGATATCTGCTTTTGAAAACATTGTATGCTCTTATTCCGGTTATTAGCCTAGGTCACTATGTGATGCTCGCAGCAAACAAGTATAGACTGGGCCGTCTGAATTGGAACAAAACATTTCATGTTTGTTTGTTTGAAAATGGTGTGATGGTGCTACCCACAGGTAGGCTAAAATGCGGATTTGCCACCCTCAGGTGGGCTTAGAAAACATGGTGATGTTGCCACTATCTAGTGGGCTTAAAACAAACAGTCAATGCATTGTCCCAATCCAAGTAACCTAACCTCCACCCACAGGCATTCAAGCAGATATATCATATAAGCACATAGCCTCATGGTAAGCATGCTTTCATGGCAACACTCACACGCATGCAAGGATGCTAAAGCATAAAACTTACCGAGTACTCCAAGCCAAAACAGAAACTACATTAGAAATCATGCATGATCCTAAGTATACAGAAATGCCTAATGCAACACATGCAAAATGCAACTATAGCAGGCTCGGCTAGTCTAAACATGGCATATGGAATGCTACAACTAACACGTATTCAACTTGGAATTGAAATACGATGCAGTTTGTATGATGCGCCGAGCCCGGTGCATGCAAAACAGATGAATGATGCAAACATGCTGTCATACTGTATGCTAATTGAAAGATGCCCTATATCTAACCATCATAAGCGGGTAACTAAAAGGGAGAAAGAAATGGGGGTTGGAAGACATACATCACACACACCCACACTTATTACAGCATTGCCCTCGCGCAGAGGGTCCAAATAAATAATGCAGTCCGAATAAAAGAATAATACAGTCCGAAATAATACAGATTCCTAATTAATTAACGAATTAAATAAGAAAGCTGTAAACTGGCATGCAAGCCAGGGACTGCCTTGCCTCCGCCCTGAATAATGAAATGATGCATGTTGGGCTGCCTTGCGCGGAAATCCACTGGGATGCCCCAATTAGCCTCTGTTTGCGATGTTTCTCGAAATGCGTGCCAGACTCCGGAAAGTTGCTGATTCTTCATTTTGCTGCAACAGAGAGCAGGAAAGGGGCATAGCAATGTATTTCACAAATATATGCATGCCTCGATCCTCGTGCCATCAATCACGCATATCGATGCATGATGGCCGAGGAGCCGAATTGCACAACTCAATATAGGATGAATGCACATGAATGCTACAATAAAACCTAACTCCATCATGGGTAATCCGGAGTGTCGGTGACTTGGGAATTGAGACCCGTTCCGTCACTCAGGGTGCGAAACGTGCCTCGTTTCCCGTGCAATATGCGCGATATGCATGAATGCAACCTAACATATGACCTAGCATACACAATGCAGATGAAAATGAGATGCCTCGAAATGCGTGCACACAGGCACGCAAACCGAGGTAATGACACACGCGATATAATGAGACTAAAAATAGCATGACAATGTAATATGGGCTTATACCAACATGAGTGAGCCTCAGCCACACTCACACAGGAGGCCAATAGATGAAAAGTGAAGTGCCTCGAAATGCGTGTACACGGGCACGCAAACCGAGGTAATGACATAAAGGCATGAAATGGCCTGAAATATGATATACAATGAGACTAAAATGAGATGTCTCGAAATGCGTGTCCACGGGCACGCAAACCGAGAAAAATGGCATACGGAATGCAACAGGACTAAAATGGGATATGCGATGCAATATGGGCTTACACCAACATGAGAGGGCCTCAGCCACACTCACACGGGAGGCCACCGGATAAAAAAGAAGTGTCTCGAAATGCGTGCACACAGGCACACAAACCGAGGCATGGCCCGAAGGCATGAAATGGCATACGGAATGCGAATTGGGCTTACGCCAACATGAGAGGGCCTCAGCCGCACTCACATAAGCCGCCGAGAGATGAGAATGAGCTGCCTTGAAATGCGTGCACACGGGCACGCAAACCAAGGCAGTGGCATACGCAATGCTAATGACATGAAAAATGCAAATTGGGCTTACACTAACATGAGAGAGCCTCAGCCACACTCACATAAGCTGCCGAAAGATGAGAATGAGCTGCCTCGAAATGCGTGCACACGGGCACGCAAACCAAGGCAGCTGCATACGCAATGCAAATGACATGGAAAATGCAAATTGGGCTTACACTAACATGAGAGAGCCTCAGCCACACTCACATAAGCTGCCGAAAGATGAAAACAAGTTGCCTCGAAATGCGCGCACACGGCACGCAAACCGAGGCAGCGACATACAGGCATGAAATGGCATGCAAATGAAACGTGGCATATGGCATATGAAAAATGCAAATTTCAGTAGCTAAAATGATGCACAAATAGCCCCCGAATTATGACAAAATTACACCCGATGCCCGAATTGCAATGTTATGCACCCGAAACGGCCTACCGCCCTACTAAACATGCACAATATGGACATAAAATGTAAAACAGTAGCAAGGCAGCCCCTAAACTAGCATTTTTTCAGTACAAAGTATGGCCAAACAATGATCACAAGTATGGCAAAAATAGCTTGCAAAAATGGGGGAAAAGAGGAGAATTACAAAGCAAGTGGTATATACAATGCTCAAACTGAAAAACACAGTTCTACAAAATTAAAGAGGGGCCAAAAATATGCACATTTACAAGAGATGACATCCCCCAATTCAGTATGTAGATAGGCTAAACATAGCATGCAAAATAATGAGCCAACAAAGGCTATAACATGAGGTACCAAAAGCATGCATCAAACAACCTAAGACCCTTAACAAAACATTATGATAAGGCCAAAACAAGGCTCTTTCCAGGCCTGATGAAGACTCAAAACAGAAGCCAAATAAGCTCAAAGGGGCATGCCAAATAGGAGTAGAACATGAATTCAAAGCAAGTGGCATGTAGAGCATGAAAACCAGGTTGAGCCCTTCTTCAATGTTGAAGAGGGGCTCAAAATAAGCACAATATTAGTTCATGAGATGCTCCAAATCAGATCACAAATAGGCCAAATAAATCATGCAATTTTACGGAAAATATGGAGGATTACAAAGAAAGTGCATGATAGAGAGGCCAAACATGATTGAGCCCTTCTTCGAAGTTGAAGAAGGGTTCAAAATAGGCCCACTCACAGTATATATCAGGTTCGAAAATGGATCACTCATAGTCCAAACAAAGCATGCAAAATATTGGCATAAAGAGTGATATTGAAGGAAGTGCATCATAGAGATACCAAATAAGGTTGAGCCCTTCTACAATGTTGTAGAGGGGCTCAAAATAAGCCTAAAATCAGTAGGGGTCGCAGCCCAAAACAAAAAGCAAATAGGGTAAAGAATTGATGCAAAATTGTACTAGAAAAAGGGAATTAGCGACTTACCCTTGAAGATCAAACTTTTGTGGCTTCTTGGCTTGAATTTGTTGGTCCTTAGCCTCTGAAAAGCCCTCCTTTGCTGCTGGAATGAAGGTGGTGATGATGAGACTTAGGGTTGATGAAGGAATGAGCAAGACTTGAAGCTTGGTTTTAGGGTTTTGGAGATGAAGATGGAAGCTATGGGAGAGAGGCTCTTGAGAAGAATTTTTGTAACCCTAACAAAGGAGCTCATCAGCCCCTTAAATGGACTAAAAGGGGTGTAAAAGGGGAGGGAAATGCACCCAAGCTTTCCCTCCCAAAATATCCCCCGGAGGGCTGAGATATTTTGAAAAACAGCTGGACAGCTGTAAAGTGCTCAAAAGCAGAAAGCAGGCCGGCCAGGTATTTTTCTTGAAGGTGGCCGGCCGGCCACCCCAACTGGTCGGCCAGCCACTCCCCCTGGCCGGCCGGCCATGGCAAAAAAAGAAGTAAAAAAAAATGCTGGCCGACCACCATGTTTTGGTGTCCTCCCAGGTGTGTAGAACAAGGTTCCAAGGTTGGAATCTGACAACTCTGAAACAGGAGTCACAACATTGAACTTGAAGGAGAGGCTCAAAAATGAAAATCACAATTACTGGCCGACCAGTACTTTTTAGGGTCCTCCCATGTGCCCTCATCACAAATATGTAGTCTCGGCTCGAAGAAAATATCCCTAGGGTGTTCAACATTGGCCCGGAAGTGAGCAAAACGGGCGCCGGAGGAGCGAAACTGGTTTTCTGGAACAATTGCTGGCCTTCCACCCTCCAGTGATCTTCCTGATGTTAAAACAGAGGTACCTGCCAAAATTGAACAAAAACTAATGCAAAATGAACGCTCGGGGCCTAAACCGCGCGATTCGGGGGCCCGAAAATGGGCTGTAAGCACCGAAAGTGGCGTTCGGCCACGAAGTGGGTATCTGAGACCCCAGTGTCCCTTGGTATGATAAAAAAGAGGCACTTGTCAAAATTGAACAGAAACCGGTGCAAAATGAATGCTCGGGGCCCAAATCACGCAGTTTAGGGTCCCGAAAATAGGCGGTAAGCACCGAAAGTGGCGTTCGGCCACGAAGTGGGTATCTGAGACCCCAGTGTCCCTCGGTATGGAGTAAATGAGATGCATACCAAAAACCGGAAGAATTGGAGATGGTCGGGTGGTCCCGAACCGAGGCACACGGCCTGACGGCTCCGAAAACCGAGAACCGGGCTCCGAAATGGGCAAAATGGCCTACGACCACGAAATGTAGCCCACGGCCACTGAGAGATAGTCTACGGGACCTCTCCCTCCCCTCAGGAAAGAAAACAGAAAAAACCGAGTCTGGTTCGCAAACCGAGGCAAGGCACAGAAGAGGGTTCGGAAGTCCGGAGGCAGGGCGCACGGCCGCGACTCTGAGACTTCTGAACGAGCGCAATATGCAACATCATCGAGCGCTCAATCGGTGACGTCTGAGTCTCAAGGTCGGTCAAAAATGGGGTGTCTACAGTTGCCCCTCTTTGACAGAACTCGGAAGTCAAGAAGTGACGGGAGTGAATGTCAAAGCCCAGAGACGACCCATTTTTGACAAGGCCGAAGACTTAGACAATCATACAAGATAGACAAAGATGTGCCCGCAGGCGTGCCCGCAGGCAAAGGGGGCAAAATGCAAAATGACATGCACAGAGCCAGGTGATCACGCAAGTACAGCAAGCTGTAATGAAGCAAGTATTGACAAATAGATGCAACAGTTTTAAGCAAGAATGCAAAGCAACAACTACATTTCATGCAGTTAGGAATGCGGAGAATTATTCAATTCTCGTCGCATCTCACACGAAGAAGATACGATACCTGCGCGATTCGTCTGGTCGCACCAGCCTCAAATGAACCGTACATACAATATCGTGCCTGCAAAATAGAGAAATTCAACAAGAACAATATGCCAACAACATATATTCAATGTGATTCCTGAAAGTTTGGCACACGCGGTGCCGGCGGATGAATGCATCGCAGTGTGATACGGGTAAGGTGCGCAAGATAGCACGATAAAATGCATGCACAACGCAAGTAATGTGCACAAAATAGTGCGATGCGCAAAATAGCGCGAGTGAAATGTAATGCACTAACAAGTGCAGGTGGGACGTGCAAGATATCACAAATGATACAATGCACAAAATAGTGCGATGTGGGGTGCAAAGCACAAGACAGTGCGATGGAGGTGCGCAAAATAGCGCGAATGGTAAACTGCACAAAATAGTGCGATTGTGGTGCGCAAAATAGCGCGAATGTAAACTGCACAAAATAGTGCGATTGTGGTGCGCAAAATAGCGCGAATGTAAACTGCACAAAATAGTGCGATGGAGGTGCGCAAAATAGCGCGAATGATAAATTACACAAAACAGTGCGAATGCAGGGGCGCAAAATAGCGCGAACGATTTGAAATGCACAAGATAGTGCGATACGCTAAACAGCGCGAGTGATTTGAAATGCACTAAACAGCGCGATACGCTAAACAGTGCGAGTGATTTGAAATGCACAAGACAGTGCGATACGCTAAATAGCGCGAGTGATTTGAAATGCACAAGATAGTGCGATACGCTAAACTGCGCGATTGATATGCAATGCACAAGACAGTGCGATACGCTAAACATCGCGATTGATTTGGAATGCACTAAACAGCGCGATACGCTAAACAGCGCGAGTGATTTGAAATGCACAAGACAGTGCGATAAAATGCATCTTCTATGCAAGTATGGAAGCACAATTTATGCAATATTGAAAGCAAGCATATTCTCTGCAAGAATCATAACGATGCGCGGCATGCATGCAACAACAGTGTATATGAAAGTTCACATTCTATGCAATAGAGGAGCATCAAATATGTACTCTGGTGCCTCTAATTTGCTTCTTAGAGGACTTTGCAACACACTCAGTTCAAAAAGGGCACACCCTGTTCATATTGGCGAGAGATAACATCTGCATGTGAAACCCTCTGGTGCTGCTTGGACTGTCATTCTGACTTGAAGCAGGCTTACACTTGAGGTAGAGGCGCACTCACACTTTGGTAGTATTAACAAGGCCTGAAGAGGTACATCCGGAATACAATCACGGAACTTGCTGAAGGTGAAACTCACTCAGATGCTTCGATTTTCCATCTTTTCTTTTGCTTTGCAGTCCGGAACCTAAATAGCTTCAAATAGGTCCTAGTTTTACTGTTCTCACATGACCAGGGTTGAACGCTGCGATTTTATGAAAGAACAAATTCTGTTTTGCACAAATGTGGAGAACAGCACGGCACTCGGAGCACAAAACGATTTTAATTTTTTGAAATCGAGAGATGAGTTTTCGACCAGGTATTGAGCCTACAACTGAACACAGCAAAAACGACTCAACAAGGAAATAAAAGGCACACAACCTAGACACATCGAGTAACACTCGAAACGACCCAAAACAAAATCGAGATAAAACAAAAGACACGACACTCAGACGTGCACAGGGAGCCTGTTTCACCGGGTAGTGTTTCCCACCCTTTCTCATTTGTGATTCTCACATCACTCTGGCACTTAATCTCGATTTTTCTCTCAAAACCCTTTTGCTCACTTTTTCTCACATCGCACATCTCTCTATTCTTCAATCTCTCATTTTTCATCCCTCCCCTGGGTGGTTGATGGATAAACAGCAAGTTGTGGGCTCGTGCCCCTAGCATTCTGCTAGATTCTTCTTCTTCTGCACGCAGCTAGTGAATTCTTCCCATCGAAGGGTTGCGCTACAACTGGGTGTGTAGCAAATCTGCAACTAACATCGGTTGATGATGCTTTGCTGGGGAGTTTGGACGTGATCAAATCTGTCCAGATGATGGAGTAGAATATCTTGCCCCATTCCAGTTCGTGCTTCGCACTTGGCTTGATACCTCGTTGCGTGGAGGATGAGAGAGCTTTCAGCCCTTTTGCGGTTAGCTTCAGTGGTGCCTTTTTCTTGGCATGTAGAGTGCCCTTCTCGGCAAGGATGGTGCCCTTTTCTGGCAAGTATTTTGGCAAGTATTTTGACAAAGGGGAAAAGACAGAACACCTGACTCAACTGTGCCCCTAGTTCATTATTTTGACCATTTTTTTTGTTTTTGGCTTTCTACTAAAACAATTTTGACCCACGTGAGAGTTAGATTAACATGCTTGTTCAATTTTTGATTTGAAATCATGCAAGTCAGGCTATGAGCACTGAAAATTTTCCCTTTTTTTGGGTCCGAGAAATGGTCTAGTTTTGGAAAAAATGAAATAATTTTCGAGAGAATTAGTCAACCTCAGTAAAAATTCTCAAAAACTATTTTTGCAAACAACCACTTGCTCAACGAGCATGAAACCTACTCCTGAGATGCACAACCTCGGATCCAAAGGAAAACTGCCCCGTGCTTGAAGAGAGCTGCACGGCAACGGAAAGTTGCCCCTTGTTTGAACGGCACCGCGGCGCATTGAATGGCAACGGAAAGTTGCCCCTTGTTTGGATAGCACCGCGGCGCATTGAAATCAGTCCTCGGAGCGACGAACACAACCGGACTCTCGGATACAGAGAAGGCAAAGATAATCAAAACCATTACATGGACACAATCGAATTTGAATTGTTTTACGGCTGGACTTCAGAATGAAGTTGCCTACGTATCCCAAACATGGGAATCAAGCCTTACGTAGTTCGGGGTTAAGGTACACTCGGGTATTTAACCTCTCCTTTTTATGCTCTAACTTTTGCCAAGGTGCCTGTTGCAGGTTTTCGACCTTGCGAGCTTTGTTTTTCTTTCTTTTCTTTTTTCATTCCTTTTTCTTCTTTTCTTTTTTGCATTTTTTGTATCTTTGCATTTTTGCATTTTTGTATATATATTTTTCCTGTCTCGCTCTAACTTTTGCCTAGGTCGCCCTTTCGGGTTTTCGGCCCAGCGAGCCTCTCAAAGGGTAAAAATGTAACCAGTCCATGCCAAATGGTTCTGAGATTGAAACCCTCTATATCCAGGAGAGTGGCTGTTGTATTGACTTGCAGAAAGATCCACCTTTGGCTCTTCGAGCACATCGGATATTTTTTGCCCCTAGTTCGAGGGGTGCTTTTGCTCTAGCCTTGCAAGCTTCTTCTGATGAGGTCTGACCTTCTTGATCTGACTTTGGTGCCTCTTGTTCGAGGGCTGCTTCAAATCTGGCCACACAGGCCTTACATCGTGGTCGACCGTTGAACATTCTGAATGCCAGTTCAAGGTTTGAAAGCCAAGGGGGGTCGAGTCTCGAGGCTGAAAGCGATCCTAAGCTGCACAATCTCAAGAGCGATTCCACACATGTCTTTGCAGGACCGCGCAAAACATTTTTTGAAAGTTTTTAAGAAAGCGACAAATCGCTCGCGCTGAAGACAGTGTAGGATCAATCTGGATCAAAGCCAGGGTCCTTCTCAGTACTCACACTAACAAGCATGATTTCATTCATTAAGGGCTTCGCATGCCTCTCTTTCTCTCAATTTGATCAAAGTTTTGCAAATCCCGAGGAATTCCTCCCTCTTTGTTTTCACTGCAGTGTTCAAAAAGGTTTTGAAAAACTTAGGTCAATACAATGGCTTCAAGGCACAAGAGAGCAGGTGGAATGCACTGCCATTTCATTCAAATCCCGGCACAACTAGCACACGGCAGAAACAAATGCGAGAGTATGGAAATCACTGCTGTTTCATTCAAAATATGTTGGCATAACTGGCTCCCTGGCAGAAACAGACTCAAAACAAGACAAAAAGACAAACGCGAAACAAAATGGTGACGCCCGAGGTAACACCCCCTCGGAATCACCCAACTTCTATACAACAGGACTGACTCGATACAACAAGACAGACCCAAAACAAAAGAGACTGACTCAAAACAAAAAGACAGACTCAAAACAAAGTAACAAAAACTGACCCAATACCCAAGTCAGAAAGCACAAAACTGGTATTTGCACATTGCTCAGAACAGTGCGTGCCATTCCCACGTCTGGAGTTGATCGAGCGCCGCCCGCAGGTGGTTCATCCCCCGTTCACATAACATTATCCCCCAAGTTCACTGACCCAGTGCCGATAGACTTTGCTGAGCTCGGCGGGAGGATGACCCCGTTGTCAAATAGATCCTGTACTTCATGGCGAAGACGAAAGCAGTTATTGGTAGCATGGCCAGTTTACTGATGGTATGCGTAGTACTGGGTAGCATCATGTGTAGCCGGAAGAGGGTTCGGGAGAGGCCGAGGCTCAAGGGGGTTTGAGATGGCCTTGTCCAACAAGGATTTGGAAAGCTTTGGACAAAGGCATGTGGAGGGCATGGAAGACCCTCTGACCTCGGGGTTGGTACTTCTGGGTTTGTGGATTTTTGCTGGACGCACCAGTAAAGGGTTTGGCAGACGCTGACTGGGTTTGCTGATTTCTTCCGAGTACAGGATTAGAGCTGAAAGGAACATTCTTGGTACAACGGCCCTTCTCTCGGCTTGCCCCTTGATTCAAACTGCCCCCGACTTGAGTGGCGAAAATGCCGTCCACAGTGTTTGCAACAACTGCGAGCACTTGCTCTTTGTTCAGTCCCTCGGCTTTCAAAGCCTCAACAGCCAACAGAAGATGTTCATGGGGATCCATGTCCGCCCCTATCTTGTTCTTTCCACTCGCCTTTACCTCGCCAAGGGATTGGCATTCCTCAAATACAGCCCGTTCCAAGACTGGGGAGCCTTTTGACACGAACTCCCTGGTATGAGATGTGGTTGATGACGGAGCCAATGTCCCGGAGGCCAGATTTGTCACAGTTCTTTGAAGATCTTTGATCATTCTCTTCAACTCAGAAGTAGTGGGCTCACGGGTTTGAGATGATTGGGGTTCAAGTGCACCCATCATGCATAAGTCCATGCTTTCTGGGATAAACACCTCAGGCTTGGGTAGATGGGCCGGGGTGATGTATATGCTGGGGTCATAGGTAGATGGCTGTGTATAGATGAGATTGAGGTAGGCGGGAAATGTTTGGTCATTGGGGCCTGAAGGTGGAGCTATCGTTCGGTTATCGATGAGATTCTGGACCTTATGACGAAGGCGGTAGCAACGGTCGGTGCCATGACCGCGCTGCTGATGGTACATACAGTACTTGGCGGGGTTATGTCTGGCTGGGAGTGGGTTGGGAAGAGGTTGAGGATCGAGGGGTTTGAGATGCCCTCTTTCCATCAGGAGTTTTAGTGCGCTAGTCAGGCTCATATGGAGAGGGGTGAAAGTTCTGCCCTGAGCTCGGGCTGGGCTGGTTGTTTGTAGGCTTGGATTGGCAAAAGGGTTGGCTGTGGGGACTGTATCGATTTCAGTGGGTTCGGAAATAGTACTACTTCCAGCATTGGTACCCCTTGAAATCACCCTCCTTGTCGGTGCACTTGTTCTGGGAATGATCCCGCTGTTGAACGCATTCTCGACCTGAACCCCCAGTTCATGCAAACTTTTGAAAGTGAATAATGGAGCGACTATCAGTTTCTGCAACATATCATACTCGAGGTTCCGCACCATCATCTGCACTTGATCCCTCTCAGAAGGGCGGCGATCTGTCATCTGTGCGGCCTTTGCTCTCCACCTTGTAACAAATTCCACAAAAGGCTCTTTTGGGTTTTGGCGGGTTGCTTCAAGCTCTTGGATGGTCATTTCAACTTGGGTATTGTAGGAATACTGCTCGACAAAGGCTTCAGCCAATTCTTCCCAGTTTTGCTTCACTTTGTCCTCCAACTTAGCGTACCAAGTGGCTGCTACACCGGATAGAGTTCTTCCATACAGAGAGAGTTTCTGTGGCTTAGTTAGACCCATCGGCTTGAGGACATCCAAGAAAAGTCGGATATGTACCATTGGATCCCCAGACCCGTCGAAACGGTCAATATGTGGCATTTTGAATCTATCTGGGAGCCGGACGGTAGACTCAGTGTGCCCATCCTCGATGTCGGGAATGGAGTTAAGGCCCTGTGCCTTTTTGAATTGCTTCTCAAGGTTCGCAATTTTCACTGCGGTCAGATCAAGGTCATTAGCATCAAGGGGATAACGCCTCTCATTAGGCTGCACTAGGGGTCTGAAAACTTGGGCTTGAGCCAACCCTTCTCGAGGATCCGGACCCTGCAAATCTTCAGTTGGTGGAATTGGGTCAAAGTTCGGCTGGGGTCCCAAAGCTGGATGTGAGGCAGATGCCCCAGATGGGCGTTGCGTTTCAATACTGGTCTCAGCCTGCATGGCAGTTCCCTGATTTAACGCTGCTACCACGGCCACAAATTCTTCCGAACCCTGTGCCATCACGGGCTGTTGATTCTGAACAAGGGTGATGTGACTGGTGACTGACGGATCAGATGAACCGGTAAGCCCTGACTGGCCTTTCTTTGCCTTGCCTCAGCGAAAGAACACTGGTTGCCCTTGAACTGAATTTCTGACCGAACAAAGTCTATCAGCACTAGTCCAATGTACCCGGGGGATATCGGAGCCTTCTGAAGCTATAGTTCCAGGACTACCTAGCAAAAGAGAAAACATGCAGCATCTCAGCCTGATTTCACCAAAACAGATACGAGCATAACAGGATGACTGTGCCCTCTACTGAATTCCGCCCCCAAAATTCTGCCTGTAAACTGCTACCCTCAGGTAAACTGAATCCCAAAGTACTGACTGGTGCCCGCAGGCCTGATGCCCAAACTACTGAACTGATACATGCATTCCCTGTAGAGACGCACTCTAACAAGCACATAACAGATAAGTGAGAGCCAAAACACCCCTATGTTGGGGTAGGGTTCCCTGTCCTATTTTGTCAGGAGCTAGGGTTTCACTACGCACGCAGCGGCAACAAACAACCTATGAACGGGTAAGCAACCTGTCCTAGTTTGGAATGGTCACTATGGATCCGAATATGCACTAGGTCGAATTGGTCAAAAAGGGTGCCCCGGTAAAACCGGGGTTTGTGTTCCCATGCTGTCAGAGCCCAGAGCCGATCAGCCTTACGGACATGACTTGACAAGACAAGCCTCCGGCAAATCGTTCGGGAATGGCATATGGCAAACACGGTGTCCTAGGCGCACCAATGCAAATGCAATGCAAAGAAACACACAAGTGTAGTCAAAACCAGATATCACGAGTTCGAGTCAAGTTCTCTAAATCCCCAGCAGAGTCGCCAGAAACTGTAACAAGCCCGCGAGGGACCTCACTACAGTTCGGACTCGATTTGTGCCACGGTTCTAAATCTCGAACCAAAGAGTCCAAATCCGGCAAATCGTTTTTGAAAACAGATTTTGGAAGAAGTGCCAAACATGGACTGCTTTGCCAGATACAGAGTCGCCACCTAAATATTTTTTAAATGGGAAATTTAGGAAACCCTAACTCGGTGCCAAAGGCCACGTGTCCGTCATCACCAAAGTTGGCTCGGGAACTTGGGTACGATTAGGGAAGGTCACATCGTGAGCACCCCCGCTCGCCCGGTCAAAGACCGGCCTCTACTAACCATGATATCTGTTTTTGAAAACATTGTATGCTCTTATTCCGGTTATTAGCCTAGGTCACTATGTGATGCTCGCAGCAAACAAGTATAGACTGGGCCGTCTGAATTGGAACAAAACATTTCATGTTTGTTTGTTTGAAAATGGTGTGATGGTGCTACCCGCAGGTAGGCTAAAATGCGGATTTGCCACCCTCAGGTGGGCTTAGAAAACATGGTGATGTTGCCACTATCTAGTGGGCTTAAACAAACAGTCAATGCATTGTCCCAATCCAAGTAACCTAACCTCCACCCACAGGCATTCAAGCAGATATATCACATAAGCACATAGCCTCATGGTAAGCATGCTTTCATGGCAACACTCACACGCATGCAAGGATGCTAAAGCATAAAACTTACCGAGTACTCCAAGCCAAAACAGAAACTACATTAGAAATCATGCATGATCCTAAGTATACAGAAATGCCTAATGCAACACATGCAAAATGCAACTATAGCAGGCTCGGCTAGTCTAAACATGGCATATGGAATGCTACAACTAACACGTATTCAACTTGGAATTGAAATACGATGCAGTTTGTATGATGCGCCGAGCCCGGTGCATGCAAAACAGATGAATGATGCAAACATGCTGTCATACTGTATGCTAATTGAAAGATGCCCTATATCTAACCATCATAAGCGGGTAACTAAAAGGGAGAAAGAAATGGGGGTTGGAAGACATACATCACACACACCCACACTTATTACAGCATTGCCCTCGCGCAGAGGGTCC